>JAFFZR010000377.1:1005-12120 GCA_018397195.1 Lethrus apterus
GATGTAGCTTTGCTAAGTTCTACACCTCAAGAAAACCTTAATGTAATTTGTGGTTTTAGTTATTTAATTCATTTGAGAAGAATTAACATTTAAGCATTATTATTATTTAAAAAATTTTCACGTATGGAAAACGTGAAATAAGGTTTTCTTTCGGAATGACGAATTGATGTTGAAATGTTTATTTATTAATTTATTAATATATTTATTTATTTGGAAGAAGTAAATATACAGGTAATGAAATATGCAAATGTCAGTAAGGTATTATGGAAAAAATCTTCCATTATAATAATGAATTATTTATTATTATATTTATTTATATCGTGCATGCTTGTGTACTTCTTAAACCACTGATGTTTAAATTTCACATGAATGCTACATATTTCTGTATTACTGATTTTTTTTTTATTTTTCTGATATACTCGAGAATGAGTTATGAATGAATGAGAATTAATAATTTAGGTTTTAAAATAATGATACATGGGGGACGAAAATGTCGAAGGAGATTCCGATGAAGAAATAAGTGATTAACAAACAAGAGAGAATTAGAATTACCTTTGAAAAATCAACCTATCAAAGATATATTTTCTGGACAAGACATTATTAAATATTACAGATTTTTGGAAAATCAGAAAAAAATAAATTGTTTAGCCAAGTCTGTCAACTTAACATCTTTTTGAATTTTATTGATGATTGAGAAATAAATTGAAGAAATTATAGGCAGTCGATGAATCCACATGGAAAAGTTAACACATATGTAGGTGAATGTGGGCAAACATTCGCTTCACTTTTAAAAGTGCCGCTGAATTAGTGTCACACATTAATTAAAATTATTAGCAAAAATAAGTGTTTTTAGATATACAGTGTGTTGATAAAGTTTGGAACAAAATTCATAAAAGCGTTCTATAATGTCTTTAAGAAAATCGCTCGGATAGGTTAATTTTTGTTTTTGAAATGCCGTCTTCTGACGTTAATACCCCCCCCCTTTTCCTTCTGTTTTTAATAGACCTTCTTACTACTTAAACGGTGATGTAAAAAAATAGGTACCTTACATAACAATTTTTTTGAATAAATAACACATAAATTTTTTCTTTTAAACAAAATTTTTATTTTTTTAAGAAAAAAGGTTATTTTATCAGAAAAGAATTAATTCGGTAATCACCACTTAAACATCAAGGAGGTCTATCAAAAGCAAAAGAAAAAAATAAGATGTCATTTAAAAAAATTGATAATGACGTCACGTCATTGCACCTTAAAGCTTCGCTCTTCGTCTTAGATACATAAATTACTGTTATTTGCTTTAATTTAGAATGTTTACGATTATTATTTTTACTAAATTATAACCACTGACGATCTGAAATAAATGTGTCATTTATTCAAAAAAATTGTTATGTGAGGTACCAATTTTTTTACATCGTCGTTTAAGTAGTAAGAAGGTCTATTAAAAACAGAAGAAAAAAGTGGGGGTTGTCATTTAAAAAAATTTATGATGACGTCATTGTGCAAAAACAAATGACGTCATTCCAAAAAAATTAACGTCAAAAGACGGCATTTTAAAAACAAAAATTGACCTGTCCGAGCGATTTTCTTAAAAACATTTTAAAACGCTTTTATGAATTTTGTTCCAAACTTTATCACCACACTGTATACTTAAACATTAAATAAAAAAATGAACGTTTTTTAGTACAAACACAGTGGCGGATCGAGAAAATATACATGGAGGGGGCGAATTAATAGAGATATATCCATGGGCGTACCCAGCGAGGGGCAGAACTAATAATAAAAAATAATTAAATGGTTATAAAGTGATGAAAGGAAACAAAATTAGGTAGGGCAACGGCGTTTTGAACAACTTTTCTTCAAACCCAAGAAAAATGGTATTAGTATAACACATGTATAACACTCTTAGAATAAAAATTTATATTTCTTTTCAAGCAAATAATTGTAATAACTAATAAAACACTGCTGTAATTATGTATAATTTTCTTAACATTTTGAAATCATTTCCGTTCTAAAATGTTACAACCTGAACGACCACTGCTTGCCCCCCCCCCCAGTTTTGATCCTGGGTACGCCCATGGATCTATCAAACCTCAAAACATTAAATTTATGTTTGTACTGTAAACGTTTTTGTTTTCTGTTTTTTTAAGTCAGAAAGGAGAAAACCACAATCAGAAAAGGGCTTCATCAGCTTAATTTGTTGAATAAAAAGATTAGGTGATTTCAAGAAGAAAGGGAACTTAAAGAAAAAAATTAACAAATGAGAGAGGAAAGGCATCAAACAAGATAAAAAAATTATAAAAAGTAAATTATATTAAAGGCCGCCGCGTTGTAAAAGGACAAAGTTGGGGTCACGGAAGCCAAATCTGCTGCAAGGTAGGAGATTATATCGTAAGAATTCGTGCTGAGGAAACGATGACTGTGTGCAAGTACGGTCCCTGCCTTTATGACTGTATAGGAAGCATTGGCGTTGACTCTTAACTAAGGGGAGTAATGGAATATCACTTCATCGTTTCCTGATCACATATTTCTACGCTATACAGGGTGATTTTTAACGCACAGAGGAGATTGTAAGAATGTAAGATCATATTAAATATTTTTGCTTAGTAAACAAGAATGTTGCATCAGTTTAAAATTCTTAAAAATTAACGACCACTTTTTGAATACCACTGATATTAATGAGCAATCAATAAGTTAACACCAATTATTTAAGCATTTTAAAAATAATTCAATAGCTGCTATTTTTATGTTTTTAAATTTTTGTTATTTTTTAAATTTAAAATGTAGTTTGTAAACAATGTTCATTAATCGATTTAACTTTAACTTGCTGTAACTTTCTGGTTACTGTGTTTTGGTCAAAAGTTTACTAAGAAAACATATTTATTTTGGTCTTCTCTTACTAACCTTTTAGTCTCCTCCGTACTTTGTGAATCACCCTGTATAGATAATGAGTAGATCGAGAACGAATAAGAAATATGTAACATTGGGGAGGAGTTAGCCAGTGAGTTGTAAAACAACTTGTTGCAAGCAGAGGATCGATAATAACAGTTCTTTTGCTTTTTGATTTTTATTATTTTATTACTTATTTTTTAACTCCTTAACTAGCAATCCTAGAGAAAAATTGGCTTATAATTAATTATAACAGGCAACCAGAGCAACTTAAAAATATAAAAATATACAGGATGCAGGAAAACAGGGGATAAGAAGAAGAAATACAAAGCATGTTGTTGGAATATAGCGAGGTTAAAGAAAATTGGTCCAAGCCAACCCTGGTTTAAAATACGCCTCCAAAACAGTTTTTTTTTTAATCAAAACAAAAAATATCGCAGTTATTTAACTGTAGACTTAAAACGAGTTGTATTAGATAAGAGCTGACCTAAGAGGAAACTTAAATCCGTAAAATGGCCGTTCTAGCTTCGTTCAAGATTTTTAAAAAATTAACCTCAGTCACCTTACAGTGGGGTATTAAGTAGCATTTTGTTGTTAAAGTTATTCTTTTTACTCACCTGTATATCCTAAAGGTAATAAAAATCGTATTTTGCAGAGTTTCGCGTTTTCATTTGTTTTTTTTTTTTTTATATAGAAATTACGTAACAAAAGATCTGTATTCCAGCTTTTGTTATAACTTCAAAATAATCATGGCATCTAAATTTGAATGAGGACGTCTTAAACTTTGAATAAAAAAGGCGAAATTATCGACACGTTACACATTTGTTACATAACTCGTCGATATCAACATTATCTCGCTCCGTCATCGGATAATTTTAAATGCATACTTCAATGAAAAGAAAATATTTTTTTTTTACGTTGAAAAGTTTTTGATTTGGTTGACAGCTTAATAAAACAACAAAGATGTGATGATGTGACAAAATTAATTGTAAGAAATATTTTCATTACTATTTATTTGTCTGAGAGAGTGAAAGCTCAAGACACGAGATAAATTTAATCAGTTTATTGTATAACTTATCGTGTGATAAAAAATAAAAATCTAAAACGTAAAAAATATAATTAATTAAAATTAATAATTTCAATCATTAATAAATATTTTAACCAAACGAATGACAATAAAAAAAAATCGTGTTCACAAAAATGTGCCAAAATCACAAATTTATTTTTGAAACATTGTGAATGTTAATAATTTTTAATAACTTGTAACGGAATAATACTAATCATCAAATTATAAAACTTATCTTTATTGTTGTGAATGTTTGTTTTTGCGTAGCCATAAAGTTAATCGCAATTTATGACACATTATGGACGTCTGCCCAAAGAATTTGTTCCATGTCGACCTTCATCTAATCGTTTTGATCAAGGTTATCCACTAAAATTCCAAAACAAAATTAACTTTTTTCTCGACATAGAATGGCTTATTTTTTAACGGTTAAAATACATCTTGTATGAACTCTCTTGGGATTCAGTTAAAAGTCTTGTATAAACACTCTTGGGATTGCATCATTTAACGACGATACTTTATGAACATACCCACTTCAACTTAATCTAACTTTACTCAACCTAATTCCAAATGAAAACGCAACCCAAACCAACCCAACCTAATCCAAATCTCATCTTATCTCTGTCACACTCACAAGTCACAGAATGAATTTTGTCTTAAGGGCAGTGGCCTTTCCACAAATCTCCTTAAATATGTTTCATCTATCCTCCAGTGTTCATTTTCTAATTCTAGTTTATAAAATTCCTTTTTGGTATTTGTTTGTCTTTTAATTTGCTTATTGCCATCCTGTATTCTGCTTCCTTGTCTTCCTTCATTTTCTGTACCATCCATCTCGCTTTTACAAGTCGGTGATTTAGTTTAAATAAATCCCTTATCTAAATTAAATTTCAACATGCATTGGCATGAATTCTTTAATTTTTTACATTGCAATAAATGTTTAACGTGTGGTAACTTTATTTATAAAGCCAAATGAAACTTTGCCAATTGAAACCTTCATCCAGGTGTTAATATCAAGCACACGACGCGTCTAATCAATGCAAATTTAATCAACCTTGTAACTTTATTTACTTACATAAGTTAACATAATTAAAAACAAATCGTTTTAATTTTTGAACGTAACCCCAAGTACGAATATTATAAATTTTCAAAAAATAATAAAATGTTGGAAATTCCATCTGTGATTGTACATAAGTTTCTTTTTGTTTACAATACAAAAATTGACGCACAATAATTATACAAGCAAAAGAATATTACAACATTCATAAATATATGGTCTTACCTCGACGGTCTTAACCTATAAATGGGACGTCACACACCAGCACAAAAATGCGTACGCTACGACGACCAACCAGTTTCTAGAGTTTGGGACGAGCCTCTGACGATAATATATGCGATAATAACGTCATCGATGACTATCGTAAACCGAAATTAAAGTAAATAATGACATACTTGACAGAAGCTGTCATCGCCGTCATGCACTTGTGGCTAACTTCGTGCGCTTTTCTTGCCGATAAGTTTGGAAATTGTGAAAATTGCAAACTCGTAATCGTAATAATTACATATAATAATTAATTTATTTATTTATTACAGACGTACTTCTAAAAACGAGACACTTGTTTATCGAATCGCGGTAATCGACTTGAACTTTGATACAGTTATCATTTGCTGATCGTATTAAGTGGAAATAAGCTGATACGATGTAAATATTAAGTCAAAATTTCCATTATTCGAATATTTGAGCCGTAATTAAAAATATTTTAATTGAAATGATTCATGAGAAATTTTTTTTGGATAAAACAGAAATCTGTAATAGAAGTAGAGATTATTTCAACACTATTTAACATTTCATAGTAATTTCATAACACTAACGAGTTTTCAATTTATTTACGTCTCAATATTTTCCGGTTGTGGCGAAAACTTCAAAAATATTGTAAATATTATTTCCGTTGGGTAGAATTTCCACAAAAGAGAAGAAGAAAATTGAATAAAAACTGAAACATTCTGAAAACTAATAAGAACTTCTGGTTTCGTTTATAATTGGCGATTGACATTACGCGATACGCCACCTCGCGACAAACTTTTACACTAGCGAAAACGGAATATCAGTAAATAGTATTCATGCGATTGATACGTCCATTTTACTAATTTCCGTGTTTTTTGTTTGTTCAAGTATTATTTTTTGTGTAAATCAGCTTTTTTCAAAACTATTATATGTTAATATTTTGAATTGTCCCTTTGTCAGCAGACATATTTTATGGATAGCAGCGCCACCAACGGTAACTAAAATAAATTATAGATACATGAAAATACTTATGAAGTCACGACCACTAACCGTTAGGTGGAGCCGTAGATCATCAAGAATAATCTATTAAAAAAAGACCTTTATTTGGCATATTTATCCCTTACATTAATTCATATCTACATCTATAAGATTCACATTTCACCTGCGTTCTCTAGAGTAATCTATATAAAATAATTATTTTTTTAAAAGTATCAAGAAATTCCAGTGCATTACGCCAGATGTCGACTCAAATCTGATGTTATTTATTCTAATCTAAACACATCATGCCTGATGTTGAAAAAGATTTTTGTTGTAGATTTTTGAATTTCATTAAAAAAGATTCATAAGATCGGGTTGGGGTACAAATCATCATATTGAAAATTATAGATATGCGTTAAACAATAATAAAAAGCTTGGTCTACTCGACAACAGATGGTGCTAAAACATTAAATTACATTTCTAGAGCATTGATGATAATATCGTGCATTGTTACATCAGTAAAATCAATAAAAAGCTTGGCCTACTCGACAACAAATGGCGCTAAAACATTAAATTAGATTTCTAGAGCATTGATGATAATATCGTGCATTGTATTATCAGTAAAAATAAATAAAGAGCTTGGTCTACTCAACAACAGATGGCGCTAAAACATTAAATTAGATTTCTAGAGCATTGATGGTAATATCGTCTATTGTTACATCGTTATTGAATCCATCGGATAAAAGATGGCGCAACGTGCCAAATACAAATTTTATTCAAAAATATGCAATGTATTTTATTATTTTATTTATATAATTTTATTCGACACAATTATGATTTGGATTTGTTGTTACGTGTATGTATCTTTTTTAACAAAAATGTTTATAAATTTGTATTAAATTTAAAAAAAAACTTCTTTGCCAATCTTAGTTTAGAAAAATTGGTATATTCTTATCATATTAAACAACATTTCTTCTCCTACATACGTATAACATATATGTATGTACCATGAGCGATTGTTGTGTATTTTCAACTATATGGAACGTCAAAATGGAGTATTGTTAACATAACAAACACATCGTAAACTTTACAGGAGAAACAAAATACTACCACTTATGTTATCAACGCAATATAATTAAATGTGTATGTTTCTTTGAAATGAAAACAAACATACGATAAATCGCCTTTAATCATATTTCATAAAAATTGCACTTTGGAGGTACTACGGTTTGTCGCTAGATATTTATTCACTAAAAAATAAATTTTGGTTTGAAACACAACTAGTATAATTTAATTATAGTGTTATAGGTGCATATTTTCGCCATCTATTATCTAACTACTTAACGACCATGAGTAGCAGCTTTGGAGTGACATTTTGCCCCATAAGCGCCGCGTATCTATGTGTATTCAATCAACGGTATTATACATGTCATTAATTGAAATCAGTTGGGAAATTGTTTATAATTTTTATCAAAATATTGCCCAATTCCCACAATGTAATATTTAAAATTAGACAACCAGCGCTATCTAGACAATTTGCTACGTTTGTTATATTTATGTGTAAATTGTTGATCAAATAAGTATTTGCAATAAATACAGTCCCACATTTTTTACGCTAATTAAACATTTTTTTACATATATAGCAAAATAAAACCCTTGTTTATACATATTATAGTTACTCAACTGACACTAGTTCTGCGAATTTTGGGACAGAGGGCGCTGAGATTCATTCATAAATTTTGAAGTGGAGGAATAATGATGATGATTTTACCCTCTACATAAGCAGATTCATTTACTAATACCCTTTATCACTACTCCTACGCTTCAAAATTGATGAATGAACGACTCGTAAATTCAACGCCCTCTGTCCAAAAATTCCCGAACTATTGTCGGTTGAATAATTATAATAAGATATAAACAAGGATAAAACTTTAATTTTAAATTGTTTTTAGAAAACATAGATGGCGCTACCATTCACAATTCAAGAAACTACGACAAAAATTCTTTGTCCTATATGATTGAAAGTTCGTTTTCTAATAAAATATGTATATCGTGAATATCGCATGTAAAAGATTATCTAATTTTGAAATATTCCAAACTACGGGCTAAACATAGCTCTCGTGCATTATTGTGTCTTTACTCACGATGTAGTATATTTTTAATTTTTTATGGTTATTACGATGGTCCAGACATCAAACGAGAATAACTGCCGAAAAAGACATTGATTACGCACAATCCTGTACTGTACTGACGACAGTTAATAATAAAGAAACTTATTCTACGGATGTTGTTGATAATTGCAAATCGAGGTTGCGGCTCGAGAAGAGGTTTTGTTTATGATTTCCAACTGTCACCTCAAATTTATGAAACTTATGTTAAGATTACTGAAGCTTATATTATTATAATCTTATTAATGTAATCTTCAAATTATTTAATTCTGAGCAAATAAAACAAATGAAAAATTTAATTTAAAAGTTATTTTATGTCACATCAGCAACAAGTTCAATGACATTTTTTTCCTGTCAAAATTATCAATTCAAAAATGTAGATTTTTGTTCTTTACTTGTCCATTTAAATAATTAATAATGGCGTCGGTATTTCATCTTTTTTTATCGGCCACTCATGTCACGCACACGATAATCAGGGAATCAATGTAAGTACCATCGACATCATCAGTTCCGACTGATGATTACTTTCCAGTCGTTTGGAGGGTCCAACGAGGGTAAGACATTTCGCAGCGCTGAAGATTCAGCGTTTATTTCGAGGTTATCGGGTACGCAAGGAGATATCAATGTGGCACGAAAAGGCAACACTCATCCAGAAGCACGTCAGAGGATGGTTACTGAGATGGCATTTACCTGAAATTATGACGGATTATTTGTACGAAATACGCACGAAACATTACCATAAAATGGCGACAACGGTTCAGGCATTTTGGAAAGGATACAAGGTATATTTTGGCCTCGTTTATTTCGTACTTAATTGATTTTATTTTTCAGGTGAGAAAATCAATGGATATGTCCGTCTCAGACATGTTGCGCAGGAAATCTGAAATGAAACGCGTGAATGATGACATGCAAATGAAATTAAGGGAATTATTTGAAGCAATGAGGGCGGGTAGAAGCGGACTTGGTGTGTCGCCTGAAGAGGAAGAAAGATTGAAACAAGAATGCAAACAATGGGTTTTGTACATTTTGTTCAAAACTCATCATTTATTGAGGACCAACATGAGAGAGGGTATCTGTTCTAAACATAACAAAAGGTTAGTGGACTTTTAGGAACGCTTCGCCCGTTTCTTCTACGTTCCATTACATTCTTATATTTTTTTTCACTCAAACCTTTAAAGTCAACCACTTTCCCCACGTTCATGTAATTTCTTCTCATTTAGTTGACGTCTTCTGTTGCTCTTCACTTGTTTTCAATCTATGCAAAAGTCTCAAACAATTTCATTCAGTTCCACAGCAAAAACAACGACAAGAAAAAAAAGGAGAAACTCAAAGTCAGAAACTTTACAAATATAAATTTCCAATGTCCCTAATTAAGACTTGAATCCTGGATTAGTAGCCTAGTGACTAGGCCACTGGACCAATTATCCCATAATAAGAAATTTTTGTAGGGAGCTGTCAGATATCGAAAGATGGATGAAGAGCTTGCCCTTGAAAAGTTACATGTCCGAATTGAGGAAAATCTACAATAGCAAAGCGGGCCAAAATACGTTTAAGTACATATTTGAGGATAAAAAGTATCAAAAATTAGAGGATGAATACGTGCATATTGAACAAAATTTGGCCAATGAAATAATTGAGGATGAGCCAGAAGATCTTTGTAAAAAAAGGTATCAAAGATAATTTAAAATTTATTGCCCAAAAAAAATTTCCTTGATGGATTGGAACAGACTAAGTTGGTTTTTATGTAATTTTTAAGTAAGCCATCATAATGATTGCTTGCCCAACACGTCAAAAACTAAAAATCAACCCAATAAGTTGTTTGTTCTACTTTGGAAATCAAAATATTTCAACAGAAACGCTCGACTTATGTATGTATTTTCAGCTTTGATTTATACAAGAAGCCCAAACCAAAAGAATACGAACGTGTCATGTTATACCAGGAGAAATACTTACCAGGTTTCCGACCGGATTTGAGGACTTTTTCCAAACATTCCGTGGATTTCGATTTGTTCGTAAAAAAGTTGGTCGAAGCCAAACCGGACGTTCCACCTTATCACATAAATTTTTGGCAATCGGAAAAATGCGCAATTCATTATCCTTCTTGTTTCTGTCAAAAATTGTGAACTTTTATTTAATTTTTTTTTTTTAATTTTTAATAAATAAAGTTTTTTATTACGTCTATATACAATTATACATCAATTTATCTACATAAAGCTGGATTTTAAAAATTGTGTGGTTATGGTACTTGGTAGTCCGTGTAACACCCGGTGACGTTACACGTCGGGTCGAAAAGTTTGGACGCGGCTTGGAACGCCGCCATGTCGATGCTTCCTTGGTGTCCCGACAGCATGTTGTTTTGGCTGATGGTCATGTTGCTTATCAACAATTCGCTAAAAAGAATATAAAACATAAATTTTTGGAAAATTTGTTCTTAATTTGTTCTGGGGATTACTGGGCTGACACAAAAAAGATATATACAGTATGTTCAAAGTTATCGGTGCACTATTGCTATTTTCGTTATTTTTGGAGCTACAGAGTCGGTTAAATTAGGAAAGACGCAGTGATTTTTCCGCTGATTACAACGGTCCACACAAAAAAACAATTGCGCATCACATTTCAGAGCCAACTCAGATAATTAGATTTTTTTAAATGGAACACCCTGTATATTTATGTAGCAGTCGGTAGAAAATGAAATTTTGCACAAAATCTTCTTATACTACTATAACCCAGAAATGAAA
>JAFFZR010000378.1:724-12039 GCA_018397195.1 Lethrus apterus
GAGAAAAGACCCTCTGAATTACGTTGTAGAAGTGAATTATAAATTAGACGTTTTCTCGAGAGTTATGTTTTTCCATATACCAAGTTTACGTGAATTTTAGTTTTAAAGTCGTTGGTGCTATGTATTCATTCTTTATTTGTGCCATAATAGCAACATATTTACGAAGAAAACAAGATAGTATAAATTTAAGAATATTACGCATCGCAGACAATGAATTAAATGCAATTTCTGTTTTGATAGTAAATTTTGTATTTATGTCGAGTATTTCTTTATTATTAAGATTTATTCAGTTTATCACACTTTCTGATTTTCAGTTACAGCTGATGCACCAAACTGAATATGAAATATACAATTAGGTATCACAAATCTCCCACTGACAGTCAGTCAGTCAGTGAGTCAGTCAGTTTTTTATTGTTTAAATTCACGGCGCTTTGATACATATTAGCATTATTAATAATTGTCTTTATTTACAGGTGGTCCTGTGCATTATGATCCAAAGAGAGGAACAGGCATTCAGATACGTACTAACATGACGCAAAGGGACGATGTGCAAAAATTCGAGCAGGGCCGCATAAAGGTCCTGCAGGAAGAGCGCCTGCACATACAGAAAAAGACCTTTACAAAATGGATGAACTCTTTTTTAGTGAAGGTAAGACGACCATTATTAATTTCTTTGGTATTGTTCTATTTGTGTTCTTCTCAAACATACTAGAAGGAATAATTCTGCGTTGTCATCTGACATGTAGTTTTAATTATTTTTTTTTGTTTCATAATAATAGCATTTTTCACAATTAAGATTTTCTAAAAGTAGTTAATTATGATGCGTATGATTAGTACCAAAAAAACGTGCTTACTTTGATTACGTAGTTTACAAAGTGAGCATGAACTTTCGTCCTCTTCGTTTGTCCCATACACGTATCTCTTTACTTCATTTCTACACTTATTTGTTCTTTCTGTTGTACCTGTTCCATTTGCCATTTCATCACGTATGGTATCTCGTCTATAATTTCTTCTGTAAAACAAATGCATGTAGCTTCCCATATACAGGTGTCCAGGGATGGGGTTACAGAGGGGAAAAACTTTTTTAATATGCATTTTACAGAAAAAAGATATTCTTTATAAAAAATTCCCCAAAACGCCGAAAAACATACAGTGAAAGCTCTCATAAGCGGACACTCACGGTTCCAACATATCTGTCCGCTTATGGGAGGTGTCCGTATATAAGAAAGTTAAATAAATAAGGGAAAAAAATTCGTAATTCGTCATTTTTATTAAATTGCTCTTCAATTGATAACCTTTAATCCAAATTAATAAAGTCATCATCCAGTTAGCTTTTACTTCGATCAATTTCAGTAAAGTTCCTCCAAAACTCTGCTAGGGTTGCAGTGGCAGATCATCTTCTGCGTCATATTCCGTCAATTACCCCTTGAGCTTCAGCTTTTTAAAAACCTGCTTTGCCGAAGCAGTTTTGAATGGTATTTGGAGTTACCTTGTCTGAAGCCTTTTTGATAAAGTAAATTGATTTTGAAAATTCTGAGGAGGAGGAGACGTTATCCATTTTTGAAAGGATATACATATTTCAAAATCAGAGCACGATAAAAAACTTAAAATTATGCCCTGATCCAAGGGCTGACAAACACATGTGGTGTTAAGAGGTAAAAATATGATAATTAATGTTTTTTAGGTTTAGATTTCTAGGATGTGACCCAGCATTGTCCAGAAAAAGCAAAAGTTTACGTTTTTTATTCCCATTTTTCTGTCCAAATCCAGAAGCCAGTAAGACATTATAATTGTTGTCATCTACGCCTTTTTATTAAAAGTCCAGGTACCAGGCAACATATTAACAGCTACATTTTTCATTGCCCGTTGGTCGAGCAGCTTTTCTAATATCCAAAAGCTTTTCTTTTTCTCCAGTCATGTTTGCACAAAACATTATGGTCAATCTTTCTTTTGCCATTTTTGTAGCCATCCATCGGATGCGTTAAACGTATCACATCTCAAGTCGTTAGCCACTTCTTTGGCCTTTGCTTTTATTAGCGGCCCTGATATGAGAATAAGATTATTTCTAGCTCGAACAAACCAGATTATCACTTGACGTTAAAATAAAATTGGTTGGCGCCATTGCTAAGCAGCAGCATTCTTGAAGACACATACTTACTAAAGTAATGAAATAACATACGCAACGCACGGCATTTACACGTATGGAGAGAAACGGGTGTTTTTTTTATCTAATTTTCGGCGTAGTTGGACCTTTATGTCCGCTCTTGGGAGAGTTTCGAGCCTGTCGGCGACAATTTTACTGTCCGTGTCCGCCCAACGGAGCGTCCGCTTATGAGAGCGTGTTTTACTTAGGAATGATACCCCAAAAATTTGGTTCCAGAAAAATTATCCGGTTGTGGAAGATATCCGCTTATGAGAGCTGTCCGCAAAGGGAGCTTTCACTGTATTCACAATTTCTTTAAACTATGAGACTTTTGAGCCTTTCCCTGCGTTTTTTTTTTCTCCATTTTATTTCATTTAACATGACTCTACAACAACTTCACACGAATTTTAACATCATCATCCGGATGCAAATAACCTTCAATAATAATCTTCAAACTACAATGAAAATATTAACCGCAGATGATCTAATCGTGTTTATATAAAGGTGCATATCGCAATAATTCATCAGTTTTTTAAATTATGAAGCGTTTGATCTTTTGCATCGCTATTGCTCACTTCAAACTCACAACATGCGAAATAAAACCAAGCCTTCTCACCGACGAATACGTGAAAACAAAAATTAACGACAAAAAATTAATTTTGAACGAAATGGATATAGAAGACTTGCAACGGGGATGTTTTCGAAACGCCCCGCTTGTCGAAATCATAAATTTAAACTCGAATAAAATTCGTGCGATTAACGAAAACGTATTTAACAATTTGAGCGTTCGCGTGTTGGACCTGAGCAACAATTCGATCGCGAACGTAGCAAAAAGCGCATTCGACGACATGTCGAAACTAACGTGGATATCGTTGTTTAACAATTCGTTGAAAATTATCGACGATTGGTTCAAAAATTGCCACAGTTTGAAATTCATCTCGTTGATGTCGAACAACATCGAGGAAATCCCCGGACGAGCTTTTCAAAATCTCGGTAAGTCGATCGACGCTTTGATTTTGCGCGACAACAACGTAAGCACCATACAAGCGGGCGTTTTTGAAAATATCGAAGAGTTTGGAATGATCGATTTCTGGAACAATCGACTGGAAAGCTTACCTACGGGTCTGTTTCCGAATTTACGAAAAGGCATCGTTGTAGATTTCGGCGCGAATCAATTGAAATGCGTTTCGGACATGGGATATTTTGGGAAAATCGCGGCCGTTGGATTGTTGAAAAATCCATTGGAATGTGATTGTGTGAAACAGGTGGAAACATTTGCGAAAACTTCCCGAAATGTTTACGTACAGTACGATGATTGTGATAAGGTTGAATAAAAACGTATGTTTATTTAAAGTGACTTGTGTATTAAATAAAATTAATATAAACTGTGTGTTGTGTTATTTACGAGTATTTTTTTTTTTTTTTACTTAAGAAGTGGGTCCAAATAACTTTGTACTTCGGCAAATATTTCATCAGCGCTTCTTTCGGCGTTTATCTGAAATGAAATAAGATAGATAAGGATTTGGAAGGATTTTCATTTTTCTCAATTTGAAATCTTTCTTCATTGTATAGTTCATAATGGTCAATGTGTCATTTTATCTGCCATTAAAATTTCCCAAAATAATTCACGATAAACACGTTCATTCCGCCCTCTAAGAGCGTTACAATGAAAAAAAAAACAAATATCAATCGGCTACATACCCTTTTAATTTTACTCGCATAATAGTTAACAATTTCATTGTTGTGCTGATTGAAAGTTCGCAATCTGTTTTTAATGGTTTCTTCGTTATCGTCGGCCCTTCCGGACGTTAATCCTCTGTTTAACAATCGAGAAACTAAGATTTCTTCCGACGCATCGAAAAAAAGGATAACATCCACAGCCGCAATGCTCTTTTCGAACAGTATTCCTTGCTCTTTTTCTCGCGGATATCCATCGATCAAGAACCCTTTCGCCGTTGGTAGACTAGCTAAAATTGCCTCTTTTAAAAGATCCATGACGACGTCTAACGGTACCAAGGCGCCACTTTCCATAATGGCACTTAAACCTTTTCCTCTTTCCGAACCGCTACTGACCTACACGATTATATCTCATTTTTAAGCAAAATTAAATTTTTCAATTTTTGATCGTACCTCATTTCTCAGTAGATCGCCCGACGACAAGTGCGTGAAACCGTATTTTGCGACGATTTTTTCACATTGCGTCCCTTTGCCCGATCCAGGTCCTCCAAGAACCCAAACCACTGGCACATTTATAGATATTTTATCCTGGAAAGTTAGAACAATTAGTTACAAAAAAATTAGTTTCAAAAACAATTAGTTACAAACACACATTTTGTGGATTTGCAACAGGTGAAGGACGATAAAGAGAAAGGGGTTCAATGTGTGGATAAAAGATGTGTATTAGCCCAATTCTGTGTCAATATTTTCCAGTTTTCCTCAACATCTCACTTAATATACATAAATATACTTTATAAATTGAGTCCATGAAAATAATTTTAAATTTATTGCTATCAAAACATTATCCCAATCCATAACATCATCATTTCCTACAGTTTCTATTTTTCTTTCAGCAAGGCTCATGTATCCAACTTCGCTACATAATTTGTTGGATTCTTGTTTAATTAATTTGCGGTGATAAAACCCCTAGCGTGACTGAGGTTTCCATTTTCCCCATCCTTGACAATTACATAGTCACTTACATTCATTTGAGAAAATCTTTTGACAATCTTTTCTTAATTTTGTTAGAAATCCTTTTCCTCATATAATCGTTTGTTTCTAAATTGGGTATATTTGGGTTGGATTGTTTGCCATCTCAAGAATTTTTGAATGCACAAATTTTATTCACATTATCCTTTACATTTTATTACGTTTTTTTTTTTTTTTTGAAGTTATGAATAGACGAAAATAAAATTTGAGCATCTTACTCGAATTTACTTTTGATTGGTTCAAGTTTTTATTTCGTACATGTTTTTGCCTGTTCAGATGTTTTCTGCTTGCGATATTCTGACTGAAATGTGATTGGCCGTAACTGCGAGAAAAAATCCAATCAGAATTACATTGAATGACGAATATTTCATGTTCTTCTTCCTCTTTACGAATTTTTTGTTTATCGTTCATTAGACATTTCAATGTGGTATTTTGTTTTCTGGAATATGATTGGTTGTAACTTTAATGGTAAATCCAATAAGAGACGCAATACATCGAGCACAACATTTGGATTTTTTTTTTTTTGCTGTATACAGAATGATTCTGAAATATTTTAAGTGACAACATTAGTCGAAACCTAAATATATAAAAACGGCGGTTCTATGCTGAAAGAAGTGCCAGAATTGTTTTTTTATTTTGAGTAAAATATGAAAATAACACATCGCTTGTAAAGTTCTCAACATTTTATTTTATCAACATTTTATTTTATTCCCGCCAAAGAAAGCTACATAGGACTGCCGTTTTTGCGGATTTGGATTTGAGCCAAGGTCAGCTATCACCCATTAAAATAGTGGGGCCTATTTTAAAATGATGTTTATTACATATTTGTGTGTCGTAATTAATATATTTTTATTACGAAAGAAACCGCGACGTAAATTAAAACTCAATTAAAACAGACATCGGCTGAAAATAAAATACGTGGGCTATTTTTATTGGGAAAATTCCAAAATCGATAATTCAAAAAGTTGAAATGCAAATATGCCCATAATTATGTAACACGTCGCGACGTAAAAAAAGTTAATAACACATTATGAAATTACTTAAATGGATTAATTCAAAAATCGTTAAAACTTACCATTATAAACAATAGGAAATAGGCGAGCAAGTACAAGGAAAATGCGCTGTCACAAAATTTCAACTAGAATGAAACGTTCCGCGTACGATTTCAAGGGAAATGTATGAAAATAAAAGCTGGCGTTATCGTGTTGATGCTTTGCCAATATTCTTAAGATTTTCATTGTAAATACTTGCTGTATTATAAATTATGTAATTATATACAGGATGTATTATTCTTTCCATATTTTCTATCATGTTAGAGATTAAAACTTTTTTCAGTTTTTGAATTATATTTGGTTGTACAGGTTGATCGCCATTCGAAATTGAATAACTGATGAAATAAAAAATATTTAAAGATTTGCAAGCATCGCTTAAAAAATTCGCCCTGGATTTATCTTTAAAAATGTATCCTTTTGTTCGGGCATGTCAATAGTTCAAGCCACGGTTTAATCATTACTTGACGTTGAACACAATTTGCAAATGCAATACTTGTTCAGCCTGTATATGAACTAAATGGAGATGTATAGATTTTTTTTTAGTTAAAGATGGATTTAAGTCAAAATCGATGTTAAATGTCGCGATATAATTATTCTTTTACAGTTTTAATGTATGTGATTTGAAACAACACCCTGTATACACGTATGCAGTTTATATAACATTTTTACTTCATTTCAATTCTATTGCATGTAAATAAACATTAATTAAAGTGATTTACTAAGCAAAGTTTAATGAACGTGTACGTACCATGTGTAATGTTTACGAAGAGCACTCGGACAACAAAAGTAAATATGAACTAAATATTATTATCTAATAATACTAATTTACTGAGATAAGTAGATAACGAGTTTCGACCTTGCAAATTCAATCCGCGTGTTTATTTTCGACGTGCTAAAGTTTAACAAACGTACGCACATTTTTTTTTAAAGAAATTGGGAAATGTTACCTTATTTGCAAGTTGATTTGGGTGACATTTCGAACAAACGGGCATTATATTCAATTTGCTTGTGACAGTTATAGCTGGAAATTTTGACAAGTGTTTTAACCTCTACACTTCTAATTCATTTCTAAATTTAAATTATTTCTTTACGTAGTCAACTTGGATTGTTTTCTATTTTACTAATCTAGTATATTGAGGCTGAAATATTAATATGAATTTCTGATAAATTTTTCAATTTATCTAATTTTTTTAGTAATTTAAAAAATTTCTAATCTAATGCGCACTTAAAGAGCGAGTCAACATGTTTGTTAATTTCTATCTCTTGTATTTATTATAAGTTATTTTCTTTTATACGTTATTTTTTTCATATTACTCACGTATTACAATTTTGTGTATAGCTGTATACAGAATAAAGCTTTCACCACGATTTGACTATCACTGGTTTTAGGTCAAAGAACGCGAAATTTGTATATACAAATCGATCAGTTGATCCATAAATGTATTTTTAAGCTGAAGTTGCTTACGCATTTTGAATTTTCTATCTAAATTCCTAAACGCCAAATTTTTTCCACATTTCCACATTTCCTACCCAAGAAATTCCATTCAAAATATTTAAAAAGCTTTTTCTATTTAATGGGATATACAATATTCATTAAACGTCTGGCTAAACCGTAATTGCATATAATTTCCAAACAAACATTGTTCTAACACATTACTCTTTTTATGTAAATAATAAACGACAACGTATAATCACACTGATAATTACATTTTACGGTGTATTTAACGTACCATTTTCCATGTGTCTTCGATGTTTAATTCATAATCCATAAAGTAATCGTTTATGTATATCATTTTTGATTGTGATATTTTTCTTAAATATGTGGAAATAGTTAGAACTGGATTTTTTTATAATTTTAGTTTATTGAAAATTTATTGTCGAATTTGGAAATTTTTGCGATTATTACTGTCTTAAAATTTTGGTTTGAAAAATTTTAAATAAATTTGAAACTAATTTAGGAAAAATATATACAACGTGACGAAAACAGTGTAGATCATTGAAAATGAAAGCAAAAAAAAGGAATAATCCATTCGACTTATCAGTAAAAAAGTTAATTAAATTAATTCATAATATAAGGTGTCCATTAATGGAAAGTTACATCGATTAAATTTGTGAAATGTTGTGTAATTTATTGCTTATGAATATTTAAAAAAAATAACATATTTAATTGCCTGTAGTTTTTTAGAAATCCAGTCCTTAAAAAAAATTGTATTACGTCCCTTTAGCAACTACAGTAATGCAATCTCCAAATTCTAACCAACGAATTAGGGCCCAAAAATTTCGGTCGCTCCTTATTATATGCCTTCAGGTATGTTTTTTTCGTTTTTTTGTTTCAAGACAATTTTAAATAGAAAGGGCAAACAATGAAAACCAAACAGTCAAAAAAAGAAAAACAAAATGAGTTGGACCGAAAAATAAAAACAATTGAAAAATAAACGTTATAATTCAAATGAAATAAAACAGATAACCAGAAACGAAAAAATAGCAGGGAAACTAGAAAGAGAAAACGAAAAACACCTGGACGATATTTGAAAAACCAACAAGTGAAAGACGAAACAGGAACACGGTTAGAACAGCAAAACTAAAAAGTACAAAATAAAAACAGGATTTTTTATCATTTTTGATTTTCTTTTCTTTTCCTTCGATTTACAATGTGCAATTTTGACTAATCATTTCCTAACGTCGATCTTCTTTTGTTTTATTTTATTTTTTTTTCTGTAGAACGATTTTAACAGCGCGTAATTTTAAATATGAACAGTCAAGTGGGGAAATGCATGGAAAATTTCGTTGATGATATAGTGTTGTTGACGAAGATTCTGATGAAGAGGCTAGAGAGACATATGTATAGATAGGAAGGCCATCCTTATGCGTAGATTATCAATTGTTCCAAACCATACAATAAAGAATCAAAAATCAAGCTGCTTTGCAAAAACATAAACTTGAAAATTTATTGTAATAAAAAAATAAAGTAGCAAATTTATGACAAAACGATTCCCCATTCTTGATTGCCCTTCCACTCGCAGTTTTTAACCCCCTTTTCTTTTACAGAACATCTTGTATTTTTTTTTTTTTTTAATGAAAATTAATTCTTCTAAAAAAGCGTAGAAGAAGAAATATGAATGCTGACGAGGAATAAAATCCAATTTTTAGCAGGTTTAAAGCGTAGCACGTCATTAATGCCAAATTAATTAAACATTTTATTTACCGTTTAAAAAATACATCAATGAAACTTACTGAAAATAAATAAATCACTGTCTGTAAAATGGCGCTATAAATGTAGCTCAAGTTTAAGAACATGTGCTCAGGATGATATTTAAATACGACTAAATTTAAAAATACAACATCTTTACAAAAGCGAGAAAATTTACAAATTACAACATTCTATTTCTATTACACAGAAAATCCTCCTTTGATTTAAATGTCAAATACAATTTATTAGGTTTGAAGGTTATGTTTACGCAATCGTTCTAAATTTAAATTCTTGCGTAGGTTTGAGCCTAAATTAGATTCTAATAATAATGATAAGGTTGGAAAAGTCGCTTACCGTGATGGACTCCATTTTCACAGTGAAAGGACTGCCATCGTTTACCCTTGAAATCTGGCAGTGGGAAAATGGAATAAATGGTTGGATCAATACGTTGACCCGTCGCCGAAATATATATAATTTGTCTTAATTTAAATCTCGTCAAGTACAAGCAGATAAATTCCTATCAGAATTTTTTCATAATTTTGATAGGGATTTTTAATTATTTTTTAAACATTAATTATATTCGTAAACTACGACTGTGTAAAAATGTTATTACAAGTTCTTGAAAAACTTGCGAAAGGGTGAACGAAAATCCGCAAAAACTGCGGTTCTGCTTTCACTTAGAACCTTAGCAGAAATTTCATTGTAAATTATTACTAACAAATCATTATTGTTACTATTATTATTATTATTGTATTAATGCTTCTAGCTAATTACAGCTAAAAAATATATCGGCTTGTATGTCAGGAAATACAGCGGGCGATAAAGGAGTCAGATCCGATGCATGAACGAAGAACGGAAATTTTAAAGTTGGTGAAGGAGTAACTAAAAAAGAGGCGATATGAAGGAAAGATGAAGCGCACTTGCACGAGTAGTTGGAGAAGTTATACATAGAAGGGATGATACAAAATGTGTTGGAACAATGCAGCAAGAGAGTTTATTTTTTTAAAGTTAAGTGTGTCGTCTTATCAAGGATGACGTTTGGAATTGGTTTCTAGAAGTTTTAAGAAAAACTTCGCATTGCTTGTTAAAATTCGTTACTTCATGCTTCTAAATTAAAAATATTAAAGGGAAATGGTTGGACTTCAATCATTTTTTTTTTATGTTCAAAGATGGGGCGTCGTGTCGATGGTACGTTGAACCTGTTTTTCCAATTATTCATTCTTTTTTTTTTTTCTAGCTGTGTTGCATCAGCATCAGAGTTTCTTAAAGTTTCTTGAGCTCTATTATGTTCAATTTCCATGATTAAAGTTTTCAATCTGAAAAATTTGTATTATCACTGAAATTTGGAGTCTTGTTGATATTTTTTCTGTTAAAGATTAACAATCTTGTTACATTTAAATTTATATACAGTGAGGACAAAAAGTAAGGAATATTTAAAATAAAAACGAACTCAACAGGTTTTTTAAAAAACGCTGAAACAGGTCGATTTTTGATTTCAAAAATACACATTAATATGTGCGATTCATCTTCCGACTTTGTTTTGTAGTTATGACGTCATCACAAAAAAAATAAATGACAACATAGATTTTTTTTGTGGAATCGATAGTGATTTTTCTACCCTTTATGACCGTGCAAAAAAATCATAAGGTTGCACTAAAAAAATTCTGAGAAAAATCGATCTGAAAATTTAATGTTGGGTGGGATTAAAGTATGGAATATTTTTAAAAAAAAGCGAACTCAACCGGGTTTTTTTTTAAAACGCCGAAACAGGTCGATTTTAGATTTTAAAAATACACATTAATATGTGCGATTCACCTGCTGACTTTCGTTTATTTTGTAGTTATGACTTCATCACAAAAAAATTTAAATAACGACATACATTTTTTTTAGTGGAATCCGATAGTGATTTTTCTACCCTTTATGTAAAAAAATCATAAGGTTGCATAAAAAAATTCTGAGAAAAATCGAGCTGAACATTATTATTACTATTATTATCATGGTATCGTGATTATTCAATACGCTACAAAGGTTTTAAGATAAAAACGAAAGGTACTTCAACAAGAAAGTTACGTACCTTTCATGGTCTGAATTATTTGTTATCTAGGATAATATCACTATTCAATTTTCAGATCGATTTTTCTCAGAATTTTTTTAGTGCAACCTTATGATTTTTTTGCACGGTCATAAAGGGTAGAAAAATCACTATCGGATTCCACAAAAAAAA
>JAFFZR010000379.1:0-12005 GCA_018397195.1 Lethrus apterus
ATTATTTCAACCCTTTGAACTAATTGATGAAACAAATTTATAGTAAACTATGCTTTTTAAAGAATGTTTCCATAATGAATAAATAACAAACGTCAAATATATTTATTACCCGACGAAGATCACGAAACACATTTTTATATTTCTTAATATTGTGTGTCGTAATAAATATATTTTATTGCACAACTTGCGTTTTAATTGGTTGCACGCTCAAGAAAGAAAAAAAAAAAAAGATAAGTATTCTATCAACCAAGAATTTGACACTAATAGTATAAATCCATAAATTTTCATTAAAATCTAATCCAACCTCTCAAACCCGTCACAACCAATACAGTCTTCAACCCAATTAAATATTGTAATTGTTCATGGTCTTTCGAAATCAAAGCCCAACAACAAAAGCCTTTCCTTGTATTTGTTGTTAATAATCTACTTTCTTAGGATTTTAACACAATCCATATTTTTGAAAATATTAAAAACCTTATTTATTGTACATCCATTCCATATTGAGCCTTAAATCCACACATTTTATGTTTAGACTAAGGATTTAATTAAAAATTGCTTTTAAATGCTATTTAAAATTTTGGGCTCAACGTGAAAATTGAATTTACGATGTGCATTATTTTCTAACTGTATAACATTCATTTGGAATGAAATATTTTTCGTGACTAAATTTATCAAAAGGTATTTTATTGGTCCGCGTAAACCTGAAAAACTTGGTACATTTTCTATAGTTTTCAATTGAACTGAAAACAAGTGCATTACGTCGGCGAAAAGCAAAGTCCGGTGGTATTCAGAGAATTCTCCTGTGCGCGCGGTATAGAGAACCAAATAAAGAAATCCGTCATTGAACGTGCCTGGAAAGGCACGATGTCCAAATGCAAATATGAAAGTTACGGCGCGATTATCAAACGATTCGTTCGTAAATCCGGTAGTTTCGAATCCTTTAGTTCTATTAAATGTTGTTAATGTTGCCAAGTCATATTTAAACTAGACAATTTCGCGTTCTTTCGCCCTTACTCGTTACTGTCACTCCTAAATATTTAACCTATCTTCGCCATTGTCTTTTTTACTTCTTTTCCTGTTCTTATGAATTTCGTTTTTTTTTTCCTATTTATCTTTAATTATTCTTTCATCTTCCCTTACTATTTCCTCCAATGTTTTCCCATTACCACTTTGTTCTATCATTTATTTATTTATTTTTTTTATTTCTTTATAGGAAGGTTTCTCAAATTCCCTTGGGCCCGAATAGCAAATACGAATACGAGTTGAGTGTGTTTTCAGTAATCGATTTTGGGACACGAAAATAACAGTTTACAGGATGTTAATTAAACATCTACACATGTAAATCATCTGTGAATTGATCCTTATTGTTAAAGCTATCTCACGTTTTGTCGCACCTACTCGTTTGTTTACCGAAAACGATGGAACGACAGATAATGTCGATTCCCACGTATCGTTGCGTGTAAATGTTGCTCGTTTTGGTCGCTGATGGATCGTCGATATGTCGAAGTATAAATGTAGAATGTTTCATAGGTTACATGAAGTTTTACAACTTTCTTAAGTATAATAGAACGATGTGTCGAATTATTATTATTATTATTTATTATATTTAATGTTGACGCATTCGTCATTAAAATTATCATTTTGCGTGTATTTTTAATGAAATCAAAATCTTCTAAAATATCACAAAATATGTACGATGGGGTTGGAAAAAGTTTCATCCATTATCGTTTAAAATTCATTTCAAAACTCAAACTTTCTTGTATTATACAAAAAATATAATATGAAATTTTGCATACTATTTTGATGGAAATCGTAATGTATTTTATATTTCAAACGCTCTTTGCTACGAACATAACCAAGGTACCACCAACTTAAGCGAGTTTCTATTTAAGACTGCAGAGCTTTTGGATCATGTACGTTCGCACAGTAAATTTTGCAACGCCATTTCTCATGCATGGCATTAACGGCGCTTAATTGACTAATTTATCGTGACGTATTTATGGTCTTTCCGTGTTCTATTTCAATTTTGCGGCTCCGCCGAATAAAACGTGTCGGCGAGTTCTTAATTAATCGTTTATGACGTTCAAAAGTGTGTTCGATTTTCGTTTGCTCCGACGACGAACCGTCAAAATGATACAGAATTTCGGCTTCAAAACGACTACATTAAACAATCGACTTGATCGTTATTAACACCGCACTTAATTCGATATCATATCAAAATTTAAATTACGCAAATTGAGACGACCAAAATTGACCGTACGTTTAAATTTTCGTAATTATAGGTTGGGCCTTAAACGCTTCGTGTAATCAAATAGGATGAGTTTAAAATTAAGTAATAAAGGTGAATTTATTAAAGTGTCAATTGGTTTTCCGAGTATCGATTGATGTGGACTTGCGGTTATTGCCCGTTTGCATGTTTGAAAAATGATGTTTAACAATTCTTACATTTAATTATTCTTATGATTTTAGTGCACATTTCATATTTTTTTTTATTACTGTAACACTTTTCAAAAATATAAAATTATCATCAACTTTTATTAAAATTAATTAAAATTATTCGTATTATACAAGCGATATTTTCGTTCAGAAAGAAATGGAAATCAAAAATTTATATAATTTATCAATTGAGATCGATGTATAGGGAAGGTTTTCGAATGTTAAAGGCAAATTCTTGCTACGTTGGAAGCGACTTGAAAGATCATAAACGGTATTTTCTGCTGGAAAATGGAAACATTTGAAAATTTTGGATTTCTACCAATTTTTAACCGAGCGTGGTGTTGCAAACATGTTTTTTACGTTTGCTTTATAAATAGGACAATGAGATCGTAAATTATGATTCATGCCCAACAATATACGACGTTTTGTGTACAATTTTGTTAAAAGATTTCAAATTGTACGTACTAATTTCATTAATATTTAAATTAGTAATAAAATTTGTTTAAATAATTTTAAAAAAACTATAAAATTTAATGCTTGATGATTTACAAAATATCGACAATAAATTTAACAAGCCCACCAGAATGTGCTTTAAAAAAGGACTTGTTCTGGAGTTCTAGTCGCTCCTGTCACAAATGGTACAAGAACGCAATGAAGGACAACATTGCTCTTATGTATTTTATATATTGCGAAGTAATTTTAAGTAACTGCATAGGAAAATTGACAAAAGACGTATTGACTATGAATTCTCAAAATTTAACACCTGCTAAGATAATGTAATAAAAATAATTGTCGCATTTTTGCAGGTGTCATTTATATTATTTCAATTGATAGGGGCAACGAAATTGCAAAATTTATGGCTTTGTAAGAAATTATATCTTGTAGCATGTAATTTTTCATTTTTTTATCCATAAAACCCTTCGTATTTCCAACTAAAACAATATCAGCAACGAAATTTAATAACAGTGTTTGAAAAGTTTGGTTTTTTCCGTGCGTCTGTTCGACTTCACATGCGCCACCCTTTTTTTCACATAATTTAATAACGCGGACAGATGTCGTACAAAGAACTGTCATTTCGAACCCAAATTATTAGAGCTTGCGCGTCGCATCTGTACGCACACTAATTATGGTTATTTTGAAGTTACACTTGAAATTGCTCACCTGCTTGAGGTGTGCTTTTCCGTTCAAACCACGTGCTCACTCGAATCTTATTTAGGGTAGAATTTATCCAAATTCGATGAAATATTAACACTGCGGCGAAAACTCCGTTTATCAGTGCAGTTGGTTCGTCAAAATTTGTATCTGTATCATTCAGTTTTAGGAATATTGAACTCGTGGGAAAATTCTTTTAATTTTTATCAGAATGCCGTCAATGATTAGAAATTGATGGCTTATATCATGCGTCCCATACATAAATTTTTCTGATCGTTTATTTTTTGGTTTGAATTTTTTTATATTCTTTTTTGTACTGTTCCTTAACATCTTCATATAAATCTTTTATTTTAGTTTTTAATTTCTCAACCAATTAATTTTAATTTAATATCCATTCATTTCGAGTTACGGATAATTAAAGAATTCGCTCGAAGAAGACACCATTTTAATTTACAATTCGAAAGAAGGACGCCGCGAAAAAATAATTTGCGTGCATTATGGTGGAAATCGTGCTCAATTACGAAATGCATAACTCTCGATCCCGTATTGATTTATAACGGCCATAATTTTAAAGAGCAAGTCGAACGTAATGAAGTGTGTAGGTTGTCAAAAATCCATTTTGAAGAGCGTTATTAATGACGAGCGCATCGTTCCGTTCGGGGCGATGCGTTCGTTTCTCGAATGGAAGGAACACACCCGATCCAGACGGGGGTCAAAGTTTACCGGTGAAAGCTGTACATTCGCACGGAATATGCAAATTTTCGAATCGTCTTCGGCGTGCATATTTTACCGGTATGATCTTTAGCTTTTAAAAGTTAAAATTTGTTATTGAAACTGATCATCATTAACATTAATTTTAAATATCTTACTCATTAGAATTTTTACGTTGATTCTTTTAATCGTAGTTAATAAAAAAAAATGCAAATCGAATTTTCCGTATCATGTAAAATTTCATGGAGTCAAAATGAACGAACCCGGAACCTTCGCGAATAAATTAAGGTCGCTAGCCTTTTCAGGTTTAGTGACCTGGCCCGCCGTGTCACATTAGTTTTTTCGAGCTTTTTTTTGTTGGTAATTCCACAGTGAATTTAGAAGTGATCGGTCATGGTCCATGCTGTGATGTAATAAGTATTACAAGAAGCAATAATTACCAGTCATTATGCCGTTTAGAGTTTTTTTTTTAATAAATCCGTATTAATTGCGAATTATCTAAATTGAAGAGGAACTGTACGTGTGGGTTACAACAAGTTGACTTTTTATCACGTTCATTTGCTCAGAGTTAACGAACTGTTTACGGTTCGAAAAGGCAGTTATGTTGCTTTTACACTGTACGTTTTTTAAAAACATAATTAATATTTTCAAATACATAAATCTTAATATTGTCATTTTGTCATGTAATTTTTTTAACAATTTAAATAAATTCCGCAATCCACCGTTAAACGAGAAAAACGCAAATTGAAATTAATTTTCCTTACAATTTTCAATAAATCACGATTATGAACACCGGGACGTTTCTAAAAACGTCAAGAATGCGGCGTATACGCAAAGACACGCACACCAACGAAGTGCTTTTGAAACGAATTAATAAACATGTCATTCCAAGGATATTTATCTCCGCGGCGGAGTTTTATGTTTATTAATTAGACGAGAATACGATTATTTAAATGAAATGTTAATGAATGGACGACATGTTTACACGGTAAAAAGTTAAATAATTATTAGGTGCGTTAAGTAACAGCGATTTAAAAATACCTATTAGTCGGTCTCGATCGTGTATTTAAAATTAGAATTTAGGTTGCGACAAAAATTCCTTCGCCTAAATTTGTAATATTTAAGAACTAATAATCCGATTACCATGATTTTACGAAAATAACCTAAAAAAATTGTAGTGCACAAAACTTACAAACAAATATTGTTAATCAAAAATCTACAATTAAGGAACTTAATTTTGTACAAATCTATGCTAATTCGAAAAAATGCTACGACAAAAATGTCGTAAATGAAAGTGCAAAACCAGCTTGTGCAATCAGAAATGAACGAGCCGAACTCATATTTTAGTCGACCGTCGTAATTCAGAAACCACTCGATGAATTTCGCACGACGTGAGAGAATTAAAGAAAGTTGGTGTCTGGTGCGCTTTCACATCTCGGTGGGTTCGATTTGCTCTCGGTGTTACACAAGTTTCACGCTCGCCCGTTGTCTGCATAATTACGCCGATTTTTAAACATAATCCTATCGTTCCAATTTACAATTTCCATTGAATTTGGATTTAACTATAAACTCTAAATCAAGATTTGCGCTTTCGATTTATTGAATTACCTTGAAGCGCTTTCCTTTGTTTCATTTTCATTTTTTTTATGACTTAATATTACAATCAACTCAAAAATAAAATGATGCAAATTTACTATACATTATTGGGATTGTTTAGTGAATTTTAATGACTTAAACAAATCCAAAAACCAAGCTGCCCTTTATTTATAAAATCTGTTCTAAATCTCAAAGTGCAAATATTTAAACGAAAGCGACGTTAATTTCAAACACCAATATATTGTTTGCAAATATGGTTTTCGAATTTTGTATTTTAGCGTCAAATTACTTAAGCAAATGGCGCTTGATAACAACCATTAATGTGTTTTCTTTGCGTTTGAATGCGTGTCGCCGTTGCGTCCAACAATATTCTCGAACAAGGAACATCCAAAATAGAAATTCTTGAAGAGCCGGCGTCTCGTGCTACGTCGCCGATTCGTCGTTTTATACGCGCGTCTCCTTCCGAAATTTAGACATTAAGTTCGAACGGATTGGGTGTCGAAATCTCCGAGACTGGTTTACAGGAGGACGTTTTTGTTGCGCTCGAGTCGGCTTAATTACTATGAAATTAGAGAGGTAGTTCGTCGAGTTGGATTTATGTGTGAATTAAGTATACAAATTAACGTTCTTAAACCGGTGATTTATCTGTTAAGGTTTTGATTTAAAGGAGAGCTTTTGAAAAGTAACTATGTAAGATTAACATTTATTTTCGTATTAAAATTGTTTAATATATTAAAATATAATCTTGCTAATTTGACCAACTTCTTAATCTTATTATTTGTAATAAAAAAAGTAATTTTGTAAAGGAAACTTAATGAACATGCTCTATTATAAAATATAAAAGCAGCACCGGGGGTGCTAATCATATCGGAAAATTCAATTATATTTATGAAAGTCTTATTATAAAGCTATTCCAGTGCACAATTTTCTTTGCAGAAAAGTTGAACGAATTTTTCAAAATCAAATTAAAACGTCTTTTCATAATTGAAATTAGCTTTTAAGAGTTAATTTGTCGAAAAAATATTTCACGTGACGTCCACATAAAACAACAACCTAATTTTAAATTGGGTGTTGGATTTTATTGATTTTTAATAATTGTAATTTAATATATAAAAATATATTTTTTTTTTCAAATGAGCAGCAATAAGAAAAAACAAAGAGGAAGATAACATGATCGTTTTTAATTTTCTTATTTCTTATGATTTTTTTGTCTTTCCTATGATGCCTTAGAGAAATGGGCTAGGTTGGGTTAAATTATCATTATCGACTCACTCTACGATCTATTTTTTCTGATTCTTTCTTTCCAAGTTTCATTTATATATTTTTATTTTTTATTGATTCTATTCAACAACATTCAAATTATTGTCCATTTTTGATAAAATCCAACCACCCAACAAAATTCAGCAAACTCCACATTCAAACAAATAAATTATTAATTTGAAAGCAAGTTTATAAATTTCCGGAAACAAACCCAACCCAACTCACTTTTTTGTGAGGTTTTTCGTGAGATCGTAGATTTTGTTTTCTAACTTTTTCAGTTGTAGTTTTCATATTTTATCATTATTATCACTGTCTATAATTGAATATTTAAGTTTCACACGTACTTGAAGGGTATGGAATGGATCCGGTCCTGTATAGTGTCGAAAAAGGCTATAAATTGTCTCCAAAGTTCACTAAAATTTGCTACAAAAATGAAAATACATAGTTGTATTTTTTTTTTTTTTCAAACAAATGTCGACTGTATCTTGAAGGATAATCAAGGAACAATCCTTTTAATGCATTATTATGTTGCTCTCGTTTTTGAGTCGCCGCGACGTATTAAGGATTGTTTTAAAAAAATCATTTGAAATTTTCTTAAATTTAAAGCTACAGAGTCTACAACTTCCTTTACAATTCTGCTACAAATAACAAGATTTATAGTTGATTGTGTGCCAATAATTCCCTTTTTTTTCTACCACATTTTAAATTATTAATCTACAAGAAGTTTCCTGAGAATTAAAAAAAAAGGAAAAAAACATTGAAATCGTCCTCCAATGGGAAGGAAGTTTTAGATCGTCTTCATGAAATAATACTGTACGAAAAAATTTCTCGAAATCTTGTTGTGACAATTTTTGAAATATTGATGCAAAAAGAAATCATCAAAAATCAGTAATTGCGGTTAAAACAATATTCTCAAAATATTCAATATTCTCAAAAAGTAACTTTTGACGAATTTGAGGAATCGTTTGGTTGAGCTGTCTTTACTGATTTTGAACAGTTTTATAAAAGGTCAGTTTTACAATAAAAGGCATATACGTTTGGGTCATTTGGAAATTAAACAGTTGATACAGTGTACTTGTTTATTTATTGTTTAAAAAGAAATTTGGATTTGAAATTTTCAATTTAATTTTTCGAACAATTCTCTTTCTCGATTTTTTGAAATTATCTGCCCTCACAAGCAAAATGTAGTCATCAGACTCGAATATGCTCTTACTAAAACATTTCGAAAACATCCGCCATTCAATGACGACGACATTCGTAACGAACTATCCTGAACAAAAAGCACCTGTTTGACGTGAATTTACAATGTAATCAGATCGACTCCAAACGAAGCGGCCTTTTGTATGCAAATTATAATTAAATAGAAGATTAGCTCTTGATTGACAGACACAGCGTCGACCCGGTCGTTCCAATTTTGTGACGCTCTCGCATGGGAATTGCTTTATTTAAAATAAAACGAATCGTCGACGAATCACACATGATACGGACACGTGTCGAACAAAAGCAATACAATCGACATGGTTAAAAAAATACATCTTGATATTGTCCTTCATGTAAATTCATTGTCAGGTGATTGAAAAAATTGTTTAAAATAAAAATACACGACAAAGTCACAAACTTGTTTTCTGCAATGTCCAAGTCATAAAACATTCCTATCACGAGTTTGCTTAAATTATATACATAATCTGTTATAATAAAAGTACTTCAGATACTTCCTGCAATTTGTTTTGAATTTTACGACATCAAATAAAGATACAAGATCTTTATTGGTGGTCGTAATTTTCGCTACAGGTCCATTAAATACCATTAGTGTGCATAATAATTTTAAATCAGTGTAATTAAATTTAGACGCTTTTTTGAAATTACACCGTGACTTATGGAAAATGACTATTTAGAAATTCAACCAAAGACTCGCTTAAAAGCTCATTATTTTGCGTCGTGTAAAAGCAACAGCAGCAGCAGCCCCGGAGTTAATATACATGTTGATCGGCTAACTGCCGGTGGATTAACAAAGTGGGGGAAGTTTTCACCTCGCCGCCGTCCCTCCACCGTCTGGTCGGCGAGGAGAGACTGCGAATAAAATGGCCGACCGTAGCGCGACCTAAAACACTCGCTATCTGAACAAATGCCTCGCTTTACACACGAAAAATGCACATATGGAAAGTGGAACAGTGGGTCATTAAGGCGATGTTTTATGTTTCATTAAATTTGCCGTTTAAAGTTTTTGTTTTATGAGTGAAATATTTATTAAGTTTGCTTTTGAGGCGAATTTGAACGGTTCACTTTAGATCATCTTACGAAGTTCACAGTTGGAGACTTGGAGTTTTATTTTATAACGCAGTTGCAGCCAAAAGACGTCTTAGGCGATTTCTTTTGAGATAATTCAAAATTGTGTTTTACTTAAATTATCCAAGACACACACAGAGAAAAATGTAGGTATAATAGTGATAGAACTACAAGATGTTGTGAATATGCTCGCTAGTTTACCTTTACATTTATTTTTTTAATAGAAATTACTATAATTATTTTGAAAGCCTTCAACAATTAGGTATAGTCAAGTGGGGTAAATGTAAACGTTTTTTGTATTCTGTAATTTGAAATTTCATATTTTGTGTTTAACGAGTAATTGTTGACCACTGTAATACCTAATACCCATATAGTTTCAACTGTTTTAAAGATTTTCTCCAAATTTTACCTTCATACGAGTTACTATCTGACTTTCAAGGACTGTTTACAATTACCCTATCGAAAAATTAAACTGTGCAAATATATGGGGTAAATATAAACACCTTATTCGATGTCCAATTGATCTACTAGTAAAATTTGTTAGGGAATTGGAAATGCTGGTTTAGATCGGGAAGCTGTTCGGAGACGAGATTTTCCAGTTGAAACATGCAATGAGAACAACAATGCAAGTGAATTATATTTTTATGAAGCCTGACGATAAGGGCAATTTTTGTTTCTTACGTCATTGACTGTCCTTATAAAATCGTATTGAGTATATCTCTCTACAGTTTTTTTTTTTTTACTTACATTTTGGGCGTATTTTTCTGAAAAACATGATTTTTTTATTTACCCAAAGATAGCGTTTACATTTTCCCCACACGTACATTTCATTGGGGTAATTGTAAACATTTGTTTGTACCGAGTAAATTAGTAACGTTGAACTTAGGTCAAAGAAATAAGTTTCTTTACATCACAAATTTATCATTATAAACAATAGACAGTTCGAAACTTATCGTTAGTGCCTTTAATGTAAAATATTAAGTGATGTTACTGAAACGAATTACGAAGTTAAAAACAACACGCAAAACTTTTCGCAACATCACACGTTCGGTCCGTTGAATTGGACCTAAATTGTGCGGTGCGTTACCGGCAGGGTTGTATCAAATGGCGTAAAGGTGTGGAACCATTCAATTTTAAAATTCTAATAATATTAAGCACTGTTCATAATTACCCCTAGTTTACAATTACCCCAATTGACCCTACATAATAAGCATTACGTATCTTTAAAAATAAAAAAAAAAAATTCTTTAAATTAGCATTTATAAAAAAATAAAATGATCGATGGAATCGATGGATCTTTAGAAAATTTTAACATATGTATTTATGTTTCGAATAATGTTAACTATCACCTGATAAAATAGTGGGACACATTTCAGAATGATGTGTTACAAAAATGCATTGCCTATATTTGCAAAGTACCAACAATTACACAATTCAACAGTAGATTTTTTTAAAACAAATATATGCGATGAAGTCAGCGGTTGTTAATACACCGACGTTGGAAAGGGGGCACGGGACGGTAAATTAAGTCCGAAAGTTGAGTTCCAGGCGTCATGTATCTCTTGTGTACTAATAAAGTCGTTGTTTAGCGCGGCGGCTGTCCAAAGCGCCGACACTCGCTAAGGCAGATAATTGTAATTTATCGGCCAACTTGCCTTTAGATGGCTTCATCTATACGTATATACACACACACTTGCCGACATAAATGGACGCGCACACCTTTCGAATCGGGCGGTAACCGCATGAAAAGATTTGAACAAAGCATTATTATAGATGAAAGAAATAACGTTTTTTAAAGAAAAGTAAAATATGCATCATTAAAATAAAAATAAAATAACAATCTACCAACTGAGAATTCTTCATTTGACTTCATTAACCTGTTGACTGCGCACGTAGATCAATCAACTTCAACCAGTGGCCAATCATTTAAAAAAACTTAAAACATTGAAAATTCTTATCAGTTAACAAGGTAATTATTATATTATTAATACAATTTATATTCCAAATAAATTACAATTTAAAATTAAATGGGGGCGCCGATAATTTTATACGAAAAGCACACACACGAGTCTCTGAAAAAATATATAGCTCCGGCCTGTCGAAAATCAAACAAATTACGATCTCGTATATCATTTTGTAACCGCTAACGAAGTCCATTAATTGAATTAACATAAATTACGGCCCTTAATGAAGAAGTCGGCATTTCTTAATGATTTACGCCTAACCATTCAGCTATTCAGCATAATAAATGGAAGAATTATTTTAATAAATAAGTAAGAAAATAATTGTATTTAGGTATAAACTATATGTTGCAACTATTTATATATACAGTGTTCATTCAAAAATGTTTTTAAGAAAATCGCTCGGACAATTTTTGTTTTTGAAATGCCGTCTTCTGACGTTAATTTTTTTGGAATGACGTCATTTGTTTTTGCACAAAGACGTCATCATAATTTTTTAACCCCCACTTTTTTCTTCTGTTTTTAATAGACCTTCTTACTACCTACACGGTGATGTACAAAAATTGGTACCTTACATAAAAATTTTTTTGAATAAATGACACA
>JAFFZR010000380.1:0-11897 GCA_018397195.1 Lethrus apterus
ATACAGGGTGTTCCATTTAAAATAACAAAGTTGTATAACGTACAGGCAAAACTAAACAGCCTGTATATTTCAGAATAATTTTATGGTGTAGAGTACTTGACTCCAAACAACTTTTACTTGAAACATTTTTTAATAAAGTGAATAGGTAAGACGTAATAGACCGACCCCAGATAGTTGGCACATCCGGTATAACAGTGAAATAAAATAACGTAAATTAAATTAAAAAATTAAGTTTCGAAATGTGTGAATTTTCTTATCGCCAGCAGGAGTATGCGTTGTTGTAGGTAATAAAAATATGATAAAACAAATATTACATGTTAACTTATTAAGTAGTGATGAACGCTAGCTTGTATGAGGTTAGAAAAACGGCGACAATGAACAAGACAAAAACCAATTTACATAAACGTTACGTCAGATAATTTTCAATCTAACCTTAACGCGCGCGAGCTTTCTAAAAGAATCTGTGTGGAAAAAAGCCATTCGTTCGGTATTGAAAATTAGATTATTTGTAGGTTAAGACTAAATGGCAGTGTAAATAATAACAGTATTAACATATAAATGTCAACCTAACCGTGAGCTATATATATATATATATATATATGTGTGTGGTAGGGTATCAAGTTTTACGATTTTGCTCGTAGAGTGCACTGCATTTTGCAATTGCGGCGGACATGCGCGCATTTAATTCGGTTCGCAAGTTCTGTCGTGAGGCACACGTTTATATACTTACAATACGTACCTCATTGTTGTAAGAAACTCGTTCTATTCACGCCATTTCAGCTCTATACGTATCGATATTGTTTCGATGATATTTCAATGAAACGTTTTTCATTCGCCACAAAAGCCGACTTGACAATGAACGCGCCAAAATATTCGTTCGATATTTGAAAGGCGTATTGAAATTTTTGCATCGTGCATTCTAGTAAAAAAAATTGAAATTGAAGTATCCATTGGAATGGCATTTCGAAAACTTTTCTCATAGAATGCTTAATAATAGTTTTTTATCTAAAAATGTATTTGTTTCCAAATACAAGCTGGTGCAAAATGTATCATCTGATTTTCTTTTGCTGTAATTCCAAAAATAATTAAAAAATGTTATTTTTTTAACGTCATATGTTTATTTGAAGCAATTAATTTCATTTTTTCATGTTCCGAAAATGATACGCTATAGGTGGCCGCTACCAGAGTTGATGCAAATTTCGGCTCTTTTTATTGCATTTTGCATTATATTTATCAAGATTTCCGGCGTATTTCTGCCGAATGTTGTTCTTGAGGGCCTGATGGGTCTGCAGCTTGTTGGGCCCTTTAAGTAACCCCACATAAAGTAGTCTGGGGCCGCCAGGTCGGGCGATCTCGCTGCCCAACCAAAATACCCTAACAGAAATCAAACGGCCTGGAAAAGTGTTCCTCAAAATCTCCATCGTTCTGGTAGCGTATACCTCTATCAACTATCAACTGTCAAATGTAAAAAAAAAACAATTATATTAACCGCCAAATGAAAAAGTTTTAACGTCTTCAAATAGGGTGATACATTTTGCGCCACCTGTTATTTTTCGTTTTATAGAGCCTTTCATGGAATTTAAATAAATTTAAACTCCTATTTATTTATTTTTTCCCTTTCTTCCGCTACCTCAACAGGTCGAACCCAATTATAGAGGTTGGTCTTTGGGTTGCGGCCACGACCGACTTACAGTTATTAGAAATCTATTCCAGCATATGCTGCAAGGATTAGGGAAACGTGGAAAACCTAATCATAATAGTCGGACGAAAGGCCAAAGTTAGAAACATTGTAGACTTTATCTATGAAATAAAATTCCAATGTCAGTAACTGAGATTTGAACCTTAGACTTTGACATTACTGACCTACCGACTAAGCCAATAACCAATAATCCCCTATCCAAATCAAATGGGCTAATTCAAACCAATATAAAGATAGCTTAACAATATCAAGCTGACAATAAACCCAACTTAATCAAACTGGTTTCTGTTTGAATCAACTTATTAAACCCAAACAATTGCAACTCTGTTTTATGAGTAACATAAGTATCATTTGGCAAAGAATATAACGTGTTAATTCTCCCATATTTTGAAATTCTGTTTCCTGAAAAAAATGTTCATATCAGACTGTTTGAACGACTTATCTGGCCATCCACAATAGGTATTTTGGACAAAATCTTATAACAAATATGTCTATTTTTTTAGATGCTCCTAGCAGCTAGTCGCACGAAAACGTTTACTTTTCCATGATAAGAAACGTAATTTTCGCTTTGGTTGTATATGATACCAAGAATGGTATGTTTAGAAGACAAAATATTTGAAATCAGCATAGAACTGTAAATTTAAGAAATGACAAATTTTAAATTTACTCTCACTATCAAAAAAAAAAAAAAATAATAAATAAATAAATACATAAAAAAAATAAAAAATAATAATAACTGTTACCGAGCTAAGAAGAATATCTGGTAATTTATAACAGATCATCAATTAAGTTGTACTAAGTTTGATTTCTGAAGTCGCAAATTATTTTGAGCAAATTTTTCTTTTTATGTAAAAGTTTTAAGTCTGCGTAATAATAATAATAATAATAATAATAGTAATAATAATGAAAAGAAATATTTCCTTTAGGATGTTACGTGGAAAAAGTCAAAATGGATAATCTTAAAATTCTTCTATACACAAGCATTTTTCGAGCAGAAAGCTTTTAAGATTTCTAGTCTCCGACCAATGACATTTGGAAAATTTACAGTGACATATGGAACATGAAAACTATGTTTCTGGCGTGTATCAAAAGAATGAATGTCATGGCAGATTCCAAGCACATACACCAAGAGACCCATTGTCCATCAACATCATAAAGCATCAACAGATCTATGAGAACCTGGCTGCCTCCACATAGGTAAGCAGCCCGCTCCTATAGACCACGAGTGTCCAACAAGTCGATCGGGATCGACCGGTCGGATCTCGATTTTTGGTCGATCGCGAAGCGATTTTCAGTCGATCGTCCAGCATTACTTCTTTGTACCCTACCTTTTGAATTTTAATTACGAAGCGAACCCAAGCATGCAACCCTCGAATTCGAATCTTTATCTAAAAATTTTAAAAATTGTACTCTTTTGAATTTCAACTACGGAGCGAACCCAATCCCATACAACTCATATATCTTAGTAGGTGATCGCGACACATTTCCCGAATATAAGGCTTGCTCCGAGGACTGCAAAGTAGCGGTTATAATATGCAAAATTCTATCGAGTCTTATCACTTATCACCTTTCGTATTTCCTTAAATGTGGATAAATAATGCATCCTCATTTTTTAATGTTCATTTGCAACCGGTTTCGTCTAGGTCATCATCAGGCATAATCTATCCCTCTTCTACTGTTAAGTGTATAGTTATTTCATTTTTCTGCTTTTATAATAATCTTCTTGTCATCAGTAGTTTAACCACTTCCTCCTTCTCCGTCTCGTTCTCTTTTGATTTTTCTTTGATTCGCATATTTTTCTGTCCTACCTTCTTTCATTTAGTGGTCTCTACATCGCATTTGGGTCTTCTCAATGTATTTCCTAACACTTTCTATTCTCAATGCCTCTCTTGTGGTGTCGTTATTTATTTTATCCATTATCATTTGCTACCCTTCTTAAGTAATTCATTCTTGTATTGTAATGCATTATGTAACTTAAAGAAAAAAACTAAAATTGTTAAGATGAAATTGTTAAAACAATACTTTTAAAAGTTCAGTTTGAAGAATTAAGAACACATTTTAAACGGTCGTTTCTTTTTGTTTTTTTTTAAGAGTACAAATTTTAAAAATAACATCTTCACCCGTATATTTATGAAAATAATAATAATAATAATAATGAGATACAAACGAGACAATTTCGCCGATTTCTTGAATGACCGACATTAAAGTATCCAACGACACAAAGTATCTGTCGATTTCGACGACACCTGTCTGTCGTAGGCTCGTTCAAGGTGGTGCTTCAATAAAATTACACGGCAACGAGCTTCCTCGTATTCCGTATTATTACAATTAACTGCGTAACTGAACGCGTCTTTCGGGATAACGTAGCCGCCGCACCTGCATTGCTCTTAGGCATTAGCGTATTTGGGTCGAGGGTATTTTGTTCGACAAACCATGATGCAAATGAGGGTTGTGTAAATGCTATGAGCCGTTTATACCGCACCGTTGTATGTTTGAATTACAACGTAGAGGAAAATACACGACTGTTGGTATTACTTTTATATACAGTATGGTGATAAAGTTTGGAACAAAATTCATAAAAGCGTTCTATAATGTTTTTAAGAAAATCGCTCGGACAGGTCAATTTTTGTTTTTAAAATGCCGTCCTCTGACGTTAATTTTTTTGAAATGGCGTCATTTGTTTTTGCACAATCACGTCATCATAACTTTTTTTAAATGACAACCCCCACTTTTTCTTCTGTTTTTAATGGACCTTTTATAGACCGAGCGATTTTCTTAAAAACATTATAAAACGCTTTTATGAATTTTGTTCCAAACTTTATCACCACACTGTATAAATATAATATATAATAAAAATAGAGTTTTTAAATTGAATGAATAACCATGTGTTAAATCACATGAATATTACATAGAAACAATAATTTGTATGTAATAAATATATGTTGCTAGTTATTAAAACAAATTATCAATATAAATAAGAGTTATCTCTTTTATTATTTTTGTATTTTTCAACAAAAAACCTTTAAAATGTTATGTTAACAACTTACAAATAAATTATATATATATAATCTATCCCCTTGTATAAAATTTGTATACGTAAGTTAATATGCATAAAGACATTATAATATAGCGATTTTTATATACTTCTTAGCAAGTTTTTATTGACTTTTTTATTGACATTTTATAAAGACCTCTGAAAAATATCTTTGCGTTATTTTAATAAATAAGATAGTAATCTCGAATTTAAAATGGGATATTTTCTACGATTTCGTAGTTTAGTTTAGTCTTCGGCTAAACGAACAAGCCGATGCGACGTTTATCGAATATATTTTCTCTTCTTGAGGAATTGAGGGAAAAGTTTCCCGTTACGTTTTCGTGTCTCATGTAATGTTGGTGGTAAATAAGCGAAATTGCGACTCATGAGCTAGTAAAACCCCCTCTAAATATTAGAAAATTGTTGTTAGTATAAAAAGGAATTTCAAACATTTCTTTTCTGCCGAGGGTTCGAATGAAGAAATATTCAATAAAAGCCAATGCAGGCAACCAGTAATATTCCAGTATGCTTCACAAAAAAAGATTCCTGTGAATTATTTTATTTCAGTGTTAGTACCCATGTACCCATGGTGAATCTTACTTCAGGGGATAAGCATTGGCGTAACAAGCAAAACATTATCCAATTTTTCATAAATGTATTCACATACGTGATATTTATTATGCACCTCCTGCTGCCATTTCTGTATGATTTTTGTACAAAGGAAAATATTACTATTGCTTAAAACAAACTGAAATAAAATTAATTATTTATTTAATTATTAGTGGAAGGAATCACTATTTTTCCGTACGCTACTGCACATTTTGCAGACAGCTGCAGTGGGATTCAGAACTAATGTCGAACCAAGTGTAGAACGAATAGAATAGTTCGTGTCGATCAGCGATACTTCGGCCACAAAGCGATTCAGAACTAGTGTCGTTACCGGCCAACGTTTGGATTGTGGCAACGGTGCATATTTTATGAATGCGCACGCGTGATTGTTATATTTAGTACTATTCTGGTAATATTTCTGTCTAATATTTTGGGTAGAGGAAAGAATTCTTTGGTTATATTAATAAATATTCGATATTTTATTATATTTTCCTACCGGTTCATAAGGTGGAACTTAGATTATCAGGACAAAATTTTTAGATAAGTGGTGTTTCAATATGAAAATTCATAGAATTATCTCAAGGGTTATTTCCCAAAATTGCGTGACAAAGTATACAATTGTCTTTATTGTTCGCTGGCACTAATACGTACAGCCGCGTAAATTACTTTTTAAATCAAAATTCATTTGTTTAAAATTATTTTTATATTAATTCTTAAGAACTAACTTCAAAAATATATATTGCACCCTTAATAAAAGCAACAAATAATAAACTTATCCCACTCCAATAAGTATAAACTATGTAGAAAGAAGTATTATAAAAATATTACCCCACTGTAACAAACGTACTACAATACAAATTATTTTTAATTTTTGAAACATAGGTATTTTGAAAATAACAGAGATGAAAAAAATGAGCTAGATCAATATAGAACGATGTAGAATAGCGAATCGACACCTATATTGGTATCGACTAAAATTAAGAATTCTAACGACATCACGTGACTATTTATTCTATTCTACACGTGTTTTGAATCCCAACTGTTCATTTTCATCGACACATCGACAGGTTCGTGACGAATCGTCGTGTTCTTAATCCCACTGCTGATTGCTTTGTGAAGTCCGACATATTACCAACCACAAAATATAAAATTACTACATACCGTGTTGTCAATAGGGGGATTTACTTAGTTGTGTATACGCACAAATGTACGAAAGTACCCCATTTATACAAAAAGGAAGATTTGTAGATTTAATAAACAGATCTTAGAGTAGTAGTGTAATAGAAGTCTGGTAAGTTGACTAATTAAGTAAGTTACTAGTTTGTTACATTATTTAATAATCTACATGGTACATTTTAATATAGTGTTTACATAAATGGAGTGCACAATTTAATCTAAACAAATATGTGATTGTAAATCAAATTACTTGTGTATAAGGTTGTATGTATATTTGTATGCTTGAAATTCTTTTGTTTATATACTCAATATCTATTAGATTGTTTACAAAAGTTTTATCATTTAAGGTCAATTTATCAAATCAGTGCAGTGGCTGAGCTGTGTAAGTAATATGTTTTTAAATATAGCACTTTAATAATAATAATAATAGGCTTCAATAATGGTATTTAACATTACACAGCACAAAGTCACAAACTGATATCATTTCAATAAATAAGTACTATATGAGCCATTTTTGTGCAATTTACTGAGCTTAGCAGTAAATTTTGGTAAGTATAAACTGACATTAAATATAATTTTTTCTAATCCGGTATAGAAAACTTTTTTACTTGTTGAACATTTACTCGAAATTTCGACAATTCAATAATAAACAATTTGCAAATTCTAAAAGTCGAGTAGATTTTCGTTGCTATGGTAATCATTGTTTCACCACACTAGTTAAGAAAAGTGGTAATTTTCTTGATCGAAATGAAAGTGGAAAAGAAAGAGTTTTCTTTACAGACATAAGCTGCTTTCTAATTGCTACCGAGAACAGTAGCGTACAGTACAGAAATGACAGAACGCTTTCCAATTGATTTTACTTCTTTTGTACCTTTTAGTACAGTTTATACGGCAAACCCCTTTCCTCTAAAGCAACAAGTAAAACATGGAACAGATCATCAGTACCAAACAGAACCCTAGGAGAAAACCGTTTACGCAATGCTGTGTCAATTTTCTACCTCATCTCGTTTCCGCTCTCGAACCGGAAATTGAAATTTCGCGATTTTTTAAATAATCATAACTATTATATTTCAAGATATCGAAAAAACGCAAGGACATTTTGTCATTAGCAATTTACGGATTAAATGAACTGATCATATGCGAAAGCCAAAATGAAAAATCTCAAAATCTCATTTTCATTTTTCATATTAAAATTATAAAAATAAAATTTGTAATAGTTAGCTGTTCAGTCATTCAAAAACTTAAGAGAACAGACTATGTAGATATTGTAGATTATATTAGATTAGACATTGTAGTGTAGATTACCAGGGCTCCACCAAATTCTATTCGCCAAACAAAAGAGGTTTAGCCGATGTTATCAATTTATTTATTATATTTCAATTGTTTATAATACAATGTTTTTTCATTATTACCAAAACATTTAGTTTAGAAAGTTACATGTCAGCTGATAATATCTACTTTTCATTGATGAATGTATTTGTGGAGTCCTAAATATGACAAATATATTTATATAACTGTCTTCAATAGTGTAACAATGGGCAATGAGAGTAGCTCTATTACTGATACAGTTACAATTCTAACAAGTACAGTAGAAGATTATAAACACAAAATGAATATGCTTCATTGGGAAATAAAAGATCATAAAACGAGTAATAATGAAAAGCAAAAAAAAATTGAGGAATTAAATCAATGTACATTTCAATTATCCAACGAAAATGGCCAATTAAAATCCGAATTAAGTCAATTAAAACAAGAGCATAAGGAAATACAAAAAGAAAATGAAGATTATCGATCAATTCCTATACTAAAAGACATATTAAACCTATATCATCGTATGAAGATATTAAATGAAAAATTAATGAATGAAGCTATAAATACTAATGATATTAACGATAAAAAAAAAGTCTTTGAAGATAAAATTACAGAAGTAACTAATGAAATTTCATACTTAAAGCAAGAACTGAAGAATAATAATATTGGTAATTCTTTTGAAGAGAATCAATTGAAACGAGCTGAAATAGAGATGAATATGTTAAAGGAATTCTCTATACAAAAACAAAAAGAGCGGAAGACAAAGTTATCAAAACTAAAATCTGCTGCAGCAAAACTGGATGACATAATTCCCACTGCCATAAATAATGTTAACATGGAAATTAATAATTATAAACAAGAACTATTGGAATTAAAAAGATCTCGTCCAGAATTTGATGAAAGAAATAAATGTGCATTGCAGACAGTACTAGCTCTTCATATGTATCGCAGGGACCAAATGATGGACCTTATCTCGTCAAATAAAACAGGTACGTTGGAACAGATAATTATTAAATTAATATACATTTATGACTATATTCCTTTAATTTTACAGCAGATTCGGGATTAATTGATGATGCAATATTTCATATTATTTTACAAAATGTAAAAGAAGAACATGAAGATTTCGTAAATAATAAAGATAAAGTTTTATCCATTCTAAATTTATTTACTACTATTGATTCACAATTCATTCATGTACATCGAATTGGAAAGCCAAATATACAAAAAACAAGGCCGATCATGGTATCGTCTTCTACACCAAGGTTATTGTCATTATTACAACATAAAAATGAAACCAAGTATACATCATATGGAAAAATCATAATTCGTCCATTCTACAAGCGACCAAATAATACCGAGACAAGAAGTTTTTCAAGATCTAATAAAACTAATTTGTAACAACCAGTGATTTAAGTGAATTACATTAAACATTTTTTATGTGTTACGTTAAATTACCTATGACATATAATAAATAGCAGCCAGGACAATTTCTAATAGATATTACTACAGTGTAACAGTTATTGTCAAATTTATATTCAAAATAAACAAAATTTAAGTATCGACGAATTTATGCTTCATTAAATAATAGTCTTTTTTTTTGACAGAAATGTATACTCAGGACATCAGTTGTGAAATCAAATTAAGCAAACAAAATATTAAGTAATAAAATACTGGAACAATGTTCTCATTCTAATAATACTATTAATACTTACTTTTTGGTCATTGTCTGATAATATATTGATGTAATTTTAGCTGCTTTTCCAGCTTCTTCAGAAAAATAACGTACAACATCTTGTTTGAACTGCATTATCTTTTCATCTGACAAATTCTGTGGATGAATCCCTACAATGAGCATAACCTGTTCAGAAGCACAACGCGCAGTAAGTTGTCTCAAATGACCAGTTTGGTATTCTGGGTTGTACACTTCTAAATCATATGATCTTATAAAATCTTGAAAAAACTATAAAATAAAATATATTCATAACTTATCTGTTTAACAATGAATAATAATTTACTTTTACTGCAACTTTCATAACATCTGGAATGTGCTGTAATTGATCGATAGGTCCTACACCAGTTATGCCATTTACATAACTCCCTATTCGAAAACCAACAGTTGGTAAATTAGTTTCTTCATTCAAACCAATTGTAAACTCGCATTTATTTCTATATCTGCAAATATAGTTCTATTAGGGCCATTTGCACCATCATTTTCTCCAATAAGTAACTAATAGAATCCTTTAACAATAATAATAAATTTCAAATTGATATGAGCATACCCGTCATATTTGTCAGAATAGCGAATATTCAGTAATTCACATGGTAAACCATTATAAAGATTCTTTTGGTTTTGAATCCAAGATTGTAACTCTTTATTTTGGTGGAATAAATCATTGCCTAGCTTCGTTAGAACTTTTGAAATTTCTTCCTGTTTTTGTTTCAACTGAAACATAAAATATAATAAATTTTAGCAAACACAATTAATCTATTACCTGATCATTATAAGGAACATTCCAAAACGGAATGGTAGATGACTTTAATCTTTCTTCTATGGGTCCTTTATTCAGTTTAATTCTCTTATTTATTCCATCTTTTTCACCATCTTTACGTTTTTTTACTAATGGATCTGGAGCAGGCTTTGCTTTCTAAAAAATAATTTGAGTTACATATGTTGTATTTCTGCATATTTTAATAAGTTACAATTGCCAACAATAGTTTTCCTTTCCATTTATAATTTGTAACAGTTTCTATGGCATTATTACGGTCCTCATCGTTACGAAAACACACAAAAATGAATGGGCTATTTTTACGTGGTACTTTAATCTTGTTCGAGGCCAATTTAAGTTTGTCATTTATTAACTTACGTAATTCCTAAAACATAAAACATTTGAAATGATTATGATAATAAGTTATATTATCTACCCACACTGATACCGTAATATTTTGGCAGATTTTTAATTTCTATTTTATAACTTTCTGAAGAAAAGTCTCGCTCTAAATAAGCATAGGGATCGTTTTCTTGTTTAGTATTTAAATCTGTTTTAATATCCAATTCTTCATTCTTACTTTTGTTTTCGTTTTCAAGAGTGTCATTCATATTTTTATTTAAACAAACATACAAGTTATAACCTCAAACTGCTCAAACCCAGCAATGAATGAATGATTAGTTCATGAACACTCTACCTAATCTGTGCTCTACCTAAACCTCTACAATTAAAATTTGAATTTTGTTATTCAATTTAATTGTCTATAAAACTCTCATAAATCCAAATGTCGGTCAAGTCAAAAACGAACACTTTTGAATAGTCTTCTATCTACTAGACTACAAGTCTACAGCACAACAGTCTACTATAGTAGGAATCATGAGAGCTGGCGCGTCAAGGTCATATTTGAATTGTATGAATCAAGTTTCAGAAATCGAATGTCTATTATCATACAGAGTGAGCAATTGGAAGTGACCACCACGTGACCTCAAATTTTAAGGTGACGACATTGCTAAGTTGGTACTATTTTATAAATATAACCTTAAAAGAAGAGAACTGTCAAATTATTAGCTTGATCAGTACTTGTATACCTTGAAAATGACTTCTTTTTTTACTTAGAAGAATAAATTGCTTTTTAAAAGAATACATTTAATACAAAAATAATTTGGAGAAACATAAAAACTAGCGCTTTCAAACACGTTAAATGACAGATGACAGAACGTAACTACAATAAGCAGTATGGGTAGCAGTAAAACAAAAAAATACACTATTTTTGTGACGTATGTGGTCACGTGGTGGTCACTTCCAGTTGCTCTGTAACTGTAACTCTGTATGTTATATACATTTATTATATTGCATACTTCATACTTATCGATAATCTATGTGACATAACCTAGAAATTGGGTGAAAGTAGATTTTGGTTACAATAATTACAGTATAAGTACTGTAATAATAAAAGAATTTATTATACATTAATATAAAATGAAATTTAATAAAACAAGGAGCAAGGTAATTTTATGTTAACGCTTCGCACAATGCCGTTGACATGTGACATATGAATCTTGCATTTTAATAACGACAT
>JAFFZR010000381.1:0-11855 GCA_018397195.1 Lethrus apterus
ATCGAAAATAAAAAAATTTCTACCACAAAATGTTGGATCAAAAGTTCAAGGTTGGGTTGGAAAACTTTCAGACTCTTAGAAAAATCTTGGAAATGACTTTTAAGATTATAAAGTTTCTGATCGACATCAGAAAACTACTCTTAAAATCCTTTCATAAAACATCTTAAGCAAGACTGAAAACATATTAAAACGTGATAAAAAAGAGGCAAGTTTTGAAAGCTAGAGTCATCCCAAATGAGGCTCAACAACGAAGAGGTTTGGAAAAAAATAAACAGTTCTTAAGGGCTTCAATAAATTTTTCAAAAGAATAACTGATGTCAAACACTTATGTGGCTGCGATCAAAGAATCACGTTTTAAGAAAATAAACTTTCATAAAATCGCGATTGTTCATCAGTTCATCAGTTAGCTGTCCAAATGAAAAATGTAAAAAAATGTTGACGAAAAATTACTGTAGATGAAGAGTTTGCTTGAGGATTTGAATAGAAAATTTATCAAATACAAGAGAAGACTGAAGAACTGATTACAAAAACACCTTCTAATTTAAAAAAAAGCCAAGAAAAAATTTCAAATAAAGAAAAGGGCTTGCGAATGGGAATATCACTTATAAAATCAATGGATGATTTTTACAGTTTTAAATGTAATAACGGGTGATTGCGCGATCAGTTCATCAGTTCAAAAGTTAATAAACTTTCAAGAAAAAATATGCTTTTGGATCGGGATTCGTTTCTAAAAATCAATGGATGCATTGTTACGGCTTTAAGGGATAATTGGACGAACATTTTCATCAGTTCGTCAGTTACTTCTAGTCAATATTAAATGTTTGGAGGATTGATGGAAACTTCACCAAAAATGCAGACTTGCGTCAAGACTCTTCGAGTCGAGACTCTATCATCAGTTGGAGCCAAATAAAAAAATTGATTATAACTAAAAATAAAACAAAAAAATGTTTGCTTTTCATCAGTTTGATTTACGCCTGAAGACAAGATTTGTTTTTGCTTAAAAAATGAACAGATTGCCTGAAGACTTCAAGAAAAAAAGACCCATAGTGTACTTAGTGTATTTAGTTGAACTGATGACACTGAACGCAGAAAAATCACAATGACTTCCTTCAATTTAAAATCAAACAAATTGCCAGAAGGCTTCAAGACAAAAAGTGGAAGAAAGACTCAGTTTACGAATTTTGGTGATGAACGTTTTTTTAAACTGATGACATGACTAAACACAAAAAGCTGACTGGTTTAATTTAAAATTACTGTTTTCAATTTGTAAAGCCATTAATTATCCAAGATCCAAGTCAATACTCACCCCCGTTTGCAAATCACCAACGATCCCATCCCAATTTCCCATCCTGTCCCTTTTCCCAAACGTACCAATCGCAGGTTCCACAGTCTCGTAATCAAAATCAAGCATCTCTGCCAACTTTGCGACCAAATCCAAACAATACCCCGTCCAATAAACTTCTCCAGTTTTGGCATCGATCTCTTTGTACGCCCAAGGAATTGCCTAAAATGGTTCGATGGTAAAAGCTCAATGACACTTACGCGAATACCTCCGTCACTCCAACCCTATAAAACGCCCTCACTGGTTTTATTTCTTTGCCCTTCGCCAACATGATTCCGTTATCTTCATCGTAAGTTGCCAGGTCTTCGATCGAATTGTCGTCGGAAACTATTTTGACGATACCCTTTATTTTCAAACGGAGACTTTCACCCAACTGGACTGTTTTAGATTTGGTCGTTTCGTCTGCGAGGAAGTTTTCGAAAAATTCTGCGGTTGAATTTTCGTACGCGATGTCGTTACAACGCACGTTCGTGGCGAGGAGACGCTCTTTGTTCAGACGGTTCGTCATTTTGCTCAACATCCTCACGACCGTGTAAAGGAATCGTTTTTGTGTGACGAAGTCGTCGGGGCAAGCGCAGTCGGATAAGTCCAATAACGCGCAACAGGTTTCTTCGCTCGGGATTATCATGTTGATCTGCGCGATTCGCGAGAGTTCGTTTTTCACACGATCGTAACCGAAGTCCAAAAAGACCAAATTCCAACGTTCGGGTATTTTCAGGAGATTTTCGTTCAAAGACTGAAAAATAAGGATACATAGTAATTGACACGGGTACGGTTTAAGGGAATTTGGGTCCCTTTTCCTGAAGCCGGACCTGGCCAATTGGGTTATAATGGTGTATAACGGTGGCGTGAAACGAATTAAATGGGTGCGTATTAATTTAAAAAAAACGTCGGGAATTTTGTGAAAAATTACCGTTTTTAATAACGACGCCATTTTGCTCGACGCGGAAACAATGGCGTAGTTATTGGGCATTGGTTTCATTTTTCTCAAACGTTTCGCTGACGTTTCGTCCAAAGCGTCCGTCAAGACCATCCTCATTCTCGTCGATCCTATCCAATAATATAAAGCCTCGTCCACAACTGCAAATAATATTATTAATAATAGTAATAATAATAATAATTGTAATAATAATAATAAGTATTTTCGTCTATTGGCTTGGAGGTGCCGCCCATCATTTGGAGAATGGTGGGTGGGGTCTCCAAGCATTACCGAGTGAGGAGAAAGGTGGAGGTGGAGGAATATAATTAAAAAAATAATAATAATAATAAAGGAAATTAATATAAAAGGTTCTTACGTTTCGGATCGTGAAATATTATAGCGACGTCAGACGAATTTCTATGGTCCAAGTACTTATCCAAGAGATTTAAAATTGGACTTATGGATAAGTCTATCCGGACGTAAGGTACGTTCAATTGTTTCGCTTGATTTTTGAGTTCTTCATTACCGGTCCACGTAACGTCGATTACAAGACGTCCTCCTTGTGCAAAGCCATAACAAACTGAAACAAATTCAGTCCAATTGTGTCCATTCAAAGGGTTTGTGTTTTAAGTCCAAGTTTAAAGTCCATTCGAAATTTAATTTGAGTACAAATTAAGTCTAAACTAAGTCTAAATTAATTTCAAATGGATTAAGTACCAAATAAGTTGGTTTAATAAAGTCCATTTTAAGTCTAAAAAAAAAACAATAACAAAGGCGAAACAATTGACTTAATAACAAATTATTGCCGCATTGATCGCCAATTAAATCAGCTGACAATGGCAATTGTTTACCTCGATCCAGTTCGATGGTGTCGTTGCTCACGACGACGACGTACAAATCCAACTTGACTCCCGACGACGACGATTCGATTTTCCTCAAGGCGTCCTCGAACCACCCGACGAAGTGTTCTTGATTTTCTTCGTGCGTTAAGACTGCGAAAAAATGGCAAATTCCAGTTTTGAAATTGCATCGATGCGAGATGCGTACACGTCAAACCGGTCCGGATCAAAATGCGCTTCCGATTAAATCCTTACGCGATCGTCATCTGTTTTCATCTGAGAGACGTTCGTCTGAACGTGGTTTTGCTGCGAACGCGTTGAAAGCGGTAAGTTTCCACTTTCAGTTTTTATTTAAAACACTAGAAGTCGATGATTGCGAGAAATTCGTGTAAATATCGATGACTTCCGTTTCAATCATGGAGCGAACCCAATACACTTATACATTTAGACCACAAAATTAAAAAAAAAAACTTTTTGAATTTCAATCACGGAGCGTATAGATTGGGTTCGCTCCGTGATTGATTGGATTGGATTAGATCGTTGATGTTACGTTCAATCGTATTAAAGTAAATAAATTCCAAGTTAAAATGTCGGACCGCCGAGAGAAATGTTTAATGAAAAAAAGTCCATAAAACATTTATTTAATTTTTTTTTACAATAAATCAAAAGAGAATTTGTAAAAAAAACGGCTTTTTGAATTTCAACCACGGAGCGAATATATTGGGTTCGCTCCGTGGTTGAAATTCAAAAAGCTGTTTTTTTACAAATTCTCTTTTGATTTATTGTAAAAAAATTTAAATAAATGTTTTATGGACTTTTTTTCATTAAACATTTCTCTCGGCGGTCCGACATTTTAACTTGGAATTTATTTACTTTAATATGATTGAACGTAACATCAACGATCTAATCCAATCAGCATTTAGAACTCGAACGACGGGCGAAAAAAACTGGACTGTTCGTCGTGTTTTTGCTTATTCTTATTGCATTTAAATGGGCATTTTTGTCGACTAGATACGATTGGATGTAAGCGAGATGAGAGATCCAATCATAACTCAGAATTTCGTTATTTAACACGTAGTATGAAAGTGGGTTATTTTTAACGTTTTTTTTTTTGTTTCAACTTTAAGTTTAATTGGTTCCTTGGTCCCGTTTTTATAAATTTTGTTTATTTGAAGGATATTTAATGTGCTGTGATTGGTTGAATGTATGATTTAAAGTAAACTCACTGCCAAATCACATCGTTTGAAAACAAAAGTATTTAACTTTGATTTGATTTTGTTTTATTGAGAATTACGGGAATGGAAACTCCACAACAAATCTGTCAAAAGTTCATTACAATGACAAATCCAGGGCAATGGGAACAGTTGCCCCCCCCCCTCCAGTATATAAAGGAATTACATATAATTTTCTATTTTGTTTTTATTTGAAGTGGTTTTATCAATTTGTGTGTAATTTTCGATTACGGAGCGAATCCAACCCAACAGATTTTTTTTGTTTTTTTTTTTAATTTTTCTGCTCCAACTATAGGTCAATTATTCTTAAGTCGTTCCACCCCCTTAAACCATTTCTATATCCGCCACTGGATCAACATATAATTATATATATAATCAAATTTTGTTTATATTTTAAGTGATTTCCGTCACTTTATGCGAATCCTTCGCTCAAAACAATTGCAGCTAAGAAACAAACGAGTAACAAAATACAGGGTGATTTTTCTCAGAATTTTTTTAGTGCAACCTTATGATTTTTTTGCACAGTCGTAAAGGGTAGAAAACTCACTATCGGATTCCACTACAAAAAATGTATGATGTCATTTAAATTTTTTTGTTTTGACGTCATAACTACAAAACAAATCAAAGTTGGAAGGTGAATCGCACGTATTAATGTGTACTTTTAAAATCTAAAATCGACCTGTTTCAACGTTATTAAAAAAACCGGTTAAGTTCGCTATTTTTTTAAATATTCCATACTTTAATCCCAGCCTGTATAATCATTAAAGTTATGTTTGTGGATCGTTAATCCGGATTTACAACTACTAGTGACTTTATATATACCTTCTGTAAATATTGATAACCTCATTTCTCAGGATAAATAATTAGGCTTACCTTGAGATAACGTTCGTGGTGTTAGGATAACCGACCTTGTAGTTTACCCACTTACTATTTACCATTTTTTTATTTAGCACCCATTTATTACCTTTATAGACAGCTCGAAAAAAATTGGCACAATCAGGCGAGGAGCGCTGGGAGCCCGTTTATGCAGATCCGGTACAAAGTCAAACTTCTTTGGCGCAACGATCTTGTGGCGCCCTTTCAACCGCCTCCCTGCCAGAATAGCTGGCATTAATGTTATGCACGCTTCTACGCAGCTGGCCCGAGTTCTTACTCTCAATCACTTTTTTTCCACTTCAAATTTCGACCCCCTTCAACTCTAAATTTTTTTCTCACACCCTGATTTCACCCCGAGAGGCTTAAAGAATAAAAAATAAAATAAATTTTAGTTCGAGCAATATGGATTTTTTATCACTCGTCAGGGGCGTAGCAAAGGATAAAAAATAAAATAAATTTATCTTGGACTTGGCCAATATAGAAATAAAACAATTGAACATACATTTTAAGTTGCCTTTGAAGTAGACACTTTATACGAATATTCTATTATCTTGGACTTATTGACAATAGAGTTTGAATGCAAATATTTTGTTTTAAAAAATTATAGAATTTATTTTAATTAATCGTGATGTAGATTGCGTTTCCTTTGGAATGGTACACATATTTTCAGAAAAAAAATTGTATTGGACTTAATAAGGCCATTGTATAACATTTTTCATTTACAAATATAGGAAAATAGTTCGAACAAGTTTGTGTAGTCTTTATGTAGATACAAATTCATAAAAGATATTATTTTGGACTTACTGACCCTGGAAATTCCGTATAAACTTTTTGTAAAAAGTACCATTTCCTACGAAAGGATAAAAAACAAAATAAATTTTAGGACTTGGCCAATACAGAAATAAAACAATTGACATACATTTTAAGTTTCCTTTGAAGTAGACACTTTTTACGAATATTCTTTTAAATTTACTATCTTGGACATACTGACAATAGACAATTTATTTAAAAAATCTTAAAATTTATTTTAATTATTTCCGATGTAGATTGTATTTCGTTTGGAATGGTACATATTTTTTTAGAAAATACATTTTATTTTGAACTTAATAAAGATTAGAAAAAATTGTTCGAACAAGTTTGTGTACTTGTTAAAGGGATAAAATTCATTAAATAAATTAAGACTTAATATAATTTTTACGAACTTATTATTTTGGACTTGCTGACCATTGAAATTCCGTATAAACTATTTGTGAGAAAAATTACCAGTTTCTTTGGAATGATAAGAATCTTTCCATAAAATAATTTTTTTTAGACTTAGTCAATATAGAAGCTATATATTAAGTTGTCCTTGACTTAGACACTTCTTAAGAATATTTTTTTAAATTTATTTTTTTGGACTTATCGACGACAAATTTTCAATATAAATATTTTGTAAAAAACATATAAAATTTATTTAATACTACAAAGCACAGATAAAAATAAAAACGATGGTAAACATATTTTCCTTGTTACGGATCAATTGATTTGATGCGGTAATGAATCTCGTCAACTTGAATCAGTTATGCGAAACAATTTATTTTTTATCATTTGTTATCGACGCAAATATGAGGAAATATTGCAAAATTATGATTTATGACTTTCACTGGGAGGATAAGAACAGGTAAATGTAGAAATTTCCTTGAAATTAAATAATAATAATTATATAGGAAATTGCGTGCTAATGGTTAAAAGTTATTAAATTTAATTCAAATATTGTTACTACCGACTTGTGTCAAAGTAAACAGGCTCATTCTGAAATGTGCCCCACTTTTTTAACAGGTGATAGCTGACCTTAACCCAAGCTAAAATCCGCAAAAACGGCGGTCCTATCTTCATTTTAAATTTTCGAAAAATGTCATATATGGGCATTCGGTTCTAAGTACGGTCCTGTGTCCGTTTCAATACGTGTCGCGTTGAAAATCAACTTCCTTTGACGGGAATAACATGAAATGTTGCAAAACAACCTTTATTGTAATTTGCCATTATTGTCATACATATTTTATTCAAAATTTAAAATATTTTTTTTCTGGCACACCCTTCAACATAGGGCCGCCATTTTTGCATATTTGGGGTTCGGTTATGGTCAACTATCAACTGTTAAAAAATGAATGACTCTGTATAAAAATATATTACAATAAAAAGAGGCATTAAATAAAACATTAATTAATAAAAAAAAATAGAGAAAATAACAAAAAAAAATCTGTTCTAAAAAATGAATTTCCCGCTCGGTGTAATTAAAATGGAATTTGTTTCAGTTATAAAATCAAGTAATGTACTTACTTTCTCTATGCAACAACGACTTTGGTAAAGACTTTATCTGTGCGTTCGTATCGAACGAAATAGAACCATGCATTGCTCGCGTTTCAATGAACGTGTTTTCGCCGATTGTGAGTTTTCGCGAAAAAGTAAACGGTGCCTTTGGTGAACGTCTCTCAATAAAACGTAAGTAGGAATTTCATCAATTTTGAATAGAAAAATGCACAAAACATAACGAGAAAAAGAAAAGAAAAACTTTATGCTTGTTTCCGATTTCCATTTTGTTGATTTCGAGATCCGTGCGAAATTCAAAAATTAATTTTTGTACATTTTTGGAAATTATTAATCAAAGACCAAAAGGGTACATTATTTTAATTTTTTTAAATCCAATCGGAATTTCTTCTGTTGGTTTTATTATTTTTCATTTTAACGTAAAGTCCAAAATTGTAGATCGAATAGAAAGCACTGGTAACTTAATATTGAAAAATAAATCGGCAGCATAACAGATAAAAAAAAAACACGCCACCAGACAGCTAATTATCACAGACTTATAGATAAGCGTCAACACAAAAATATTATTTTTCTGCGTTTCGTCAATTACGTCATTTTAATTTATTTTGAATGAATAAATGAATAAAGAACAAAATATTAAAATTAAAAAAAAAAACGATAAATAGATATATAAGCAGACAAACAAGAAGGCTATAAACAAACGATAGACGTACAAAGAGGCATTCAGGCACAAACATGATAAAAATATAAAAACAATAATATAGTAGAAGCCCGGAGTGGCTTGGCTGGTTGGATCGTGGTCTGTCATGCGGGCGTCTCGGATGCAATTCTCTCTGATGTCATATAATTAACGGTGCTCTAGAGGCATGGGCGGACTTCTTGAGTGGCAATCTTTAACTATTTCACAAAAATAAAAAACACATTTACACTTAGCCTAATCAATTAAAATATATACCGTGACTGGTCCTAGAAAAGATTCATTTGAGTCAATGACCATTAACCCATTTCAACCAAACCAACCAACCAATAATATAGTAAAAGATACAGACGTACAGACAGAAACATGGACATAACAATAAGATAGAAACACAAAAAATATACAACGAAAATTAACTACATAGATGTATCTAGATAAGCAAACAATCATACAGACAGATACAAAGACAAACAAATTACACAATTTATTCTGTGTTTGTTTTGGTTTTTTTAAATATTATTCTCGCTTGATGCACGAGCTCTACCTAACGGTGAGAGACCGAAACATCGGTAGCCGTCTGCTCCCGATGACAGAGAGCAACTGCCGACACGGCCTTGAGTATACTAATCTGACGTGCATTGATTTACTCACACAGGAACTGTACTGACGACGGGTGTAACCCAGAGAAACAGAGACAGACAGAGAGTGTATAGCTAGTTTGAGAGGCTCAATGCAAGTCGAGTCGTGGCTCATTTTTCTATATTTTTTAAATCACAGTCCACTCACAGATAGATAAACAGACAAACAAATAGATGTATAGATTAATAAATCAACGGACAAACACAAAAAATCACATTATTATTATTTAAAGTAAGATAGAACAGATATAGAGACACACAAGCAGAGACAGTAGATGGATAGGTACAAAAATGTAGAGATAAATGTAGAAACAAGGACAGACATATATGAACAAATGAACGTATACCAAGTGTTTCAAATTATCGGGGCACTATTGCTAACTTCGTCATTTTTGGAGCTACAGAGTCAGTTAAATTAGCAAAGATGCGATGATTTTTTCGCTGATTACAATGGTCGACACAAAAAAAAACAATTGTGCGTCGCGTTTCAGAGCCAACTCATACAAATATATTTTTTTAAACGGAATATCCTGTATATTTATGTAACAGTCGGTAGAAAATGAAATTTTAAAACAAAATTTTCTCATACTACTATACCCCAGAAATGAAAAACAAAAGAGCTACGACGATATTAATACCGCATCACCGCACGTGGATAACTTCGTTAGTGGAGAAGCTACGGTGTTTGTGAAAAATGTGTAGTTTTTCTGCTGATTAAAATTTCATACTCAAAAAAAAAAAAAAAAACAATTGCAAGTCGCATTTTTCATAATCTTTTCGCAATTTAGAGAAAACTTTCATGGCATCATCAGCTGTTTACTTTGATTTAATTTACAGTTATTGATTTTATACGATGTCGTTCCTTTTTTTTGTTTTCTTTTACATGATTTCAAGACTGTACAGAGAATATTCTATGTAAGTTTTGTTGATCATATGTGTACGGACTATTACTCTGAATGAAATATTTTAGTTTTGTTTGTTCTACTAACCAAGTTATCCACGTGCGGTGATCCTGTATTAATACCGTCGTAGCTCTTTTGTTTTTCATTTCTGGGACATAGTAATATAAGAAGATTTTGTGCAAAATTTCATTTTCTACCGATTGTTACATAAACATACAGGGTGTTCCATTAAAAAATATATTATTATCTGAGTTGGCTCTGAAACGTGATGCGCAATTCTTTTTTTGTGGGGACCGTTACAATCAGCGGAAAAATCACTGCATCTTTGCTAATTTAACCGACTCTGTAGCTGCAAAAATAACGAAGTTAGCAATAGTCTCCCGATAATTTGAAACACCCGGTATAGACAGATACAAAAATAAAAATAATATATTTGCCTAATAAATAAAATTTAAAAAAATCAAAAAATCTATATGGTCGACGAAAATCGATATAGACATTTTTTTAAATTAGAAACTTTTCTGTAATTAACTGTCTGAAATATCTTGAAAAACAGAAAAGTTTAGATTTTGAAAATCTGAAATATTTTTGTAATTATTAAAGCTATGAAGCTAATGAAACAGAAACTCGACATTTGATATTTTCAGAGACGTACTAGTGGAGAACCGGCCTTAGGCAGGTCGCCTACTAGTCCATTCGGTTGCACACACAATAATTTTTTTTTAATTTAATGGCAACACAATTCTTTTAGAAACACTTCGTGTATGTTTCTAAAAGAATTCCCTATAAAATCCGAAATTTGTAAAACGTGTACATAACGTGATAAAGGCCGACATGCAAGCAATACCTAACACGATTATAAAACATCGCGCGTTCGAAAGTGTTTTTAAAAGCATTCCGTTCAGCCTTGAGTTCGATTTGCGTACTTCGATGAATCATTTGAATTAATCGGAAATTTCAAATAAAAATCGGGCGCACTTTTACGCCCTTTTTGTTTGTTACGTTAACGTCGAGCGCGATTTTCGAAATCGTCGATACGGACGAATTAGCGAATCGGTCGACGGACGAAATTTAATTTATAAATTGACGGTGGTGAATTGTGCAATTTAGAAACTGGGTTTAGATATGCATTCGGATCGGCATAAATTAAGGTAAATGTTGTTTTGTGAACGGTTGATTTATTTCGATTTATTTTGTCTTCGATTTTCACCATTTATAACAAAAATTGTGTTTCTAAACTAATCTAGTCAACTGTTGCCCCATTTTAGAGGCCTGAGTGCTAGTGCAGTCTTCGGACCGCACACCCTCCAAATCTTAAAATCCAGAATCCAGATAGTCAACTGTTTTGCAAACAATTATTGTTATTATTATTTGTTTTTTCTTCGTATGATTTATTAAAAAAAAAAAGAACGAAACTGATAGAATCCGGTATACTTCAAGGCAATGTATTAGGTCACATACAGTGAGGACAAAAAGTAAGGAATATTTAAAATAGAAAAAGAACTCAACCGGTTTTTTAAAAAACGCTGAAACAGGTCGATTTTTGATTTCAAAAATACACATTAATATGTGCGATTCATCTTCCGACTTTCATTTGTTTTGTAGTTTTGACGTCATCACAAAAAAAATAAATGACAACATAGATTTTTTTTTTGTGGAATCCGATAGTGATTTTTCTACCCTTTATGACCGTGCAAAAAAATCACAAGGTTGCATAAAAAAAATTCTGAGAAAAATCGATCTGAAAATGTAATGTTGATATTTTTTATTTTATTTTATTTAACCCTTTCTGTTCTGCCACCTCAACAGGTCGAACCCAATTACATAGTATGGTCTTTGGGTTGCGGCCACGACCGACTTACAATTATCCTAGATAACAAATAATTGCTTTTTAAAGTACTTACCTTTCGTTGTTATCTTACAACCTTTGTAGCGTACTGAATAATCAAGATACCATGATAAAAATGTTAAATCTGAATGAATGAATGAAACAGTTTGCTAGATTTGACATTTTTATCATGGTATCTTGATTATTCAGTACGCTACAAAGGTTGTAAGATAACAACGAAAGGTAGGTACTTCAAAAAGCAATTATTTGTTATC
>JAFFZR010000382.1:0-11827 GCA_018397195.1 Lethrus apterus
GTAAAACGTTGTAAAGAGAAACCTTACCTGCAGAAATAACAAGTTCGAATGATATGTTTTATTTTCAGGGTGTAATTCCATTTTTACTTAATTTGGTGTTTATTTATTAATAAAACAAATTAATAATTCAATTAACACTTGAACTATGTTAAAAATATGTTTTATTTCAATTCGTTTTATTGAAATGTTACAAAAATTTGTAGGTTAATCTGTAGATTTAATATTTAACTCGCCAAAAATCTAGGGATTATTTTATTCTCATGATTTAACTGGAGACCTTAACTTTGTTCGGTGAATTGCATTCTGAGTTTAACTGTCGATTTAGTAGCGAGTTTAATAAAATCTACAAATTATAATAGTTAACTGACGTTGGTGAATACGAGCCTGAGAGTGATAAAAAAATATATATTGTATTATTGGCTTTCTCGATAAATTCAATATCGAAAAACTTAAATTTAACACTCAATATGGCGGAAAAATATTGCGCCACAGTGCGGTCCAATTCCGTACTTTTATTGTATTGCGATAGCAAATTCGCCTCCTCAAATCCAATTTGTGTAAACCAACTGAAACAAATATAGGCAAGATGTCAGGCGATAGCGCGAACGTGAACTCGGCTCTGGCGTATTTAAATTGAAATGTTGTATTAAAGATAAAAGAGACGCGAATAAACGCATTGTTTGCCGGCGAATATCCACCGAAAGAAATTAATTTAACGTTTGAAGAGTTAGTGCACGTTGATCGGAGAATGTTGCAAAAACGACACAAGGAGTAGTAATTGTTCGAAGTTCGGGTTTAATGAAACGAGCCCGACAGCCGTATCAAATACGGAAATTTCAAGCAGAACCAAACAAACAAGACAACGGCTAACAAACTTTTAGTGAATGGGCCATTTAATGCGCTACATTTGTCATGAACAGTTGATTACATTCGGCCGATTTGTGTGAATGGGTTCGTGCATTCGATAAGGCCTTCGCGCTGTGGTTACACGGGTACCACCGGACGCGTTGGGTCCGATAAGATGACAATGAATGTGTGTGCTCACAGACCGTTATTATTACATACATTTAGCTCCCGCCGAACTGAACTCGCTCATTTTCATTGAATGTTTAATCTGGCCGCTGGTCTTTTGTGAAAACGCCGCGGTAAGCGATAATGGCCAATTACCTTTCACAACGACCTATCGTGGTCATTTTATCAAACGAACAAAAATAATTAAATTCTTAATTAAACTGCAGTACTCCTTCAGAATTGTATTGGTTTTATTTGTTTCCTCATTGGAATGTAGTAGAACTGGGAGAGTACATTTTTGGCAAAAAAAAAGGTTTAACATCAACGGAAAACCCGTGGAAAAAGAGAATAAGAAAATAAAAAACCTAGCGAGAGAGACGTTGAGGAGAAAGATGGGCAAAATCATGAAAGGTGAAGGAACTGATGGGAGAAGTGAAATAAGTAAAAAAGGGATAGGCAAGTCTGAGGGAGGAGACAAAAGAAGAATTTAAGCACATGGGGAAGGAAAATATAGAAATGAATATAAATGAATAAAAGTGTGGAGAGATAAGATGGAGAAAGAAAGGGAGCTACCTAGAGAGAAAGGGGGAGAATCGGGTAGGTTGGTAGTAATGGAAGACAGAATAGAACAAAGTGAGAAAGAAAGGAACTAAATGCTAATCGGTGGACAGCAATTGCATGCAAATTGCAGCAAAAAAAAAAATGAAGTGGAAGTAAATGTAGAACAGTCAAACAAGATGACAAAGAGTTGAATTTTGAATTCATTGTTGGTGAGACCCAAAGCATGGTAAGATGTAGAGAATATTATGAAGAGAAAAAATAAACTAAGAGGAGGAAAGGTGTACATAGACAACGACTTGATAAAGAGGGAAGAAACAATTCAAGGAAAGATCAGAAAAGAGACGGAAAAGAATAGTAAGAAGGGAAGAAGAACAATATATAATTGACTGGTAAAATGACATGCATTTTTAATCAGTGTATTTAATAAATTTCTGATAGAAATATTAAGAGAATTATAAGAAATGTATATTACATGCAAGGTAATTTTACAAATTATAATCATTACAATCTGCGTCAATAAATTCTATAAATAAGCATCAATAATAATTATTAGATATTGAAGCGATATTTCACCTCGGATATGTACAATGGGTTCAGGAATTCCAATTATAAGTGGAAATGCAATGGTCTCCAGACAATGAAGGCGAAGTGGCCTTAGCGTTTACGATTGGTACGTCGAAGTTCCGCTGAAATTCGCTAATGTCGTAATGGCGCCTTAACGATATGGCATGTTGCAGATACGGCCAAATCTCACTACCCCATCGTACACGAATAAAACATAAACACCGCGTGTTTGCAGCAAAACGACACGCGAATGTTTTATGGCGCTTCAAACTTCGACTTGTCACGAAACAGGAAACGTGGAAAGTGTTATGTCAATTATTCAAATTGGTCTATGCTAATACGTTTTTTTTTTTTTTTATTAGTAATTTCACTAAATTTAATATAATTTTTTGTGGAAAGAAAATTAATTAAAATCAATTTTTAAACGAATCTTGCGCCTTAAGCGAATTTTAATTGACTTGCAGGTAAAGGGAATTGAGTTATAAAAGTTAGTGGCCACCTCCGTCGTACACCGTACGTGCAATGAAAATGGCCGAGCTATAAATCTAACTTTTATATCGCAGGCGGCCGTCGTCGACGCCACCTATGATCGCTCCACCGTTAGCCTCGTTTTAATTAATGGTCGCCGGAAAACAAAAACCTTGGATATCGTTTTCCTTTTATGATTCCGTTTGTACGCTAAAATTTCTAATACGAATTAATTTTTGACAAAAATAAATTAAAACGCACCGCGTAATTCAATTGGCCAATTTTTTTATTAATAAAATAATTTAAAAACAACAAAAAAAACATTCTTTTGAAAGAATGAAAGCCGCTGAAAAATAGCTCAATAAGCTGTAAAGGGATGAGGCAGTTAACACGCGTCACAACACATCAATCACGCTATTGCAAGCCAACTTGATGTAACGATGGAAGTTGATACTCAATTGTTGTAAACCTTTATGGACCAATCTCGTTCGACGTGAGCTTTAAGAAAAATATCGAAGCGACGCGCCAATTTCAACAGTCGACTTTTTATTTCTAACGTATCTTTGATCAACATTATCGCTTCGACAAGAGGGACATGCCATGTTTTTCATAGACCAACTGTGTATTTAATTTTTGTCGAACATTTGAAGGGAACGAAATGTCAATGTTTGGGCTAAAACTGATTACGCTCTTCACAAGTATTTACGATGGGGACATTAGAGATACACCCCGTCCGCCTGGGGCTCTGTGGGGGAGATCACAGATACTTGTTACTATTAATATCTTTTTGTGTAACTGTTATGTTTCAACAAACAGAGATTTCTGTTATATTTATCTATATTTTCGATCTATAGGGGAGATTTTTTTTTTCGTGTTTTTATTAACATTTTCAAAGATTTTGTGAAGAAGTTTCCTTAAATTATCAGTAAGGGCTTTCCTATATCCTTTTATAATATCAACATTTTCTTTGTTCTTTTTTCGAAAACTGGAAAATGAAAGGTATAAACAATTCATTTTTAAATGGCGACCATTCGAAAAAAAAATGTTGACTGTCGTATCTTGAAAAGGGGAAGTCGGACGAACATAAACTTGACATGCATTGAACGCTCACCTTCCCAGAGTAAAGTTAATTTCTGGGCGATTTAACCCTTCGTCAGTGCGACTGCTGTGAGCGATTAATGCATATCAATTCAGCGAGGTTATGACGGTAATGATATCATGTAACTGATGTTACATCAGATGATGTCAATCCTGCCAATGCACAAACGTCAACGTCGTAATTTGACAAATAAGCTTGACATGCATTGAACGCTCACCTCCGTAGACTAACGTTAGTTTCTGTGAGGTGAGCGTTCAATGCATGTTAAGCTTATTTGTCTAATTAATTTGTCAAAAACTTGAATGAAAGTTGACGTCTGTGCATTGGCAGAACTATCGGTTGTTGATGTAAAATTTTTTCCAAATGTCACTTAGAATTAAAAAATATCCCAAGTTTAGAGTCACGGCCTCCTATTTACAGAGAACTACTTTTAACATTTCTAAAGGAATTATTTTCTAAATATGTAATTATTTTCTTAACTTATTTTCATTGAAATCTTGACAACCTTTTCTTTCACTAAAAAGTTTTAACGTTTCCCTCACTACACTTTTGTCGAGACATGTCCCACCCTTCCTTTCCATACAGTCGTACTTTTAGAAAATACCCCGAATTGTTTCTCTAATTATCCTCTCCAAATGGTCTACACTTGTAAATTGCCCTCGTAGATATACCTACCTTCTTTTTTAGAAAAAGTCGAGAAGGGTCATTTTCATTACCGATAGTTTTCGAAGCTACGCGACGTTTGTAGGTTATTGCCTTAGCTGAGTATGTTTTCGAATAACTGGTCATTTCCTAATTTTTTGTGAATGTCGTGTTTCTAACTGGATGAATTATTCCTTCTTTTGAAAATCAAATTGTATGTCATGTATTTTTCGAAAAAAAAAAATGTTACGTGTTTAGTCCTAAAAAATTCGAGAAGCGCTGCTTTAAGCATTACAAAGTATGATTCATTTTTCATTGATATCACGCGTCATGTGGTAAACCACTTGTAATTATAAATTTATAACTATAACAGATGTGAGTCGATTTTTAACAAATGTTGCTGTTTGCTTAATTTATTACCGAAGTAAAATACATAAAACAGTTCTTTTAACTTCATGCCGTTCATCCCGTGGTATTTATATTTAAGTTCTCATATAAAACCGCATGCAATCGGCATTAACACGTTTTACAAATATTTAGATGCGTATTGAAATTTCACATTATTTGTAAAAGCGAACGTTGATCTAATTGCAAGCCACGTCCCACATTCATTAGTACTGATGATGAATGTAACAAATATTTTCTGCGCTGGTGTGTATTTTGTTACGTTCATTAATGAAAATGATTGATTTTTTTGTGTGTGATGTATTGGAACGTTTGCATATCCAATTAACTGTTAAATCCAAAAGCATGTCTTGTTTTCATCAGTCTTTGGTTATTATTGGATAACAAAAAAAATTGCAGAGAATCTATAAACAGAAAATGTTCTTACACATAATAATTTAGATTGTGTATATTATTATTATGTTTTTCGAAACAATTTTTAATGATGATTAATCTGACATCTCATTGAGTGATATTCAACTATTTTAAGGAGGTTTTAATAAAAAAAAATCATCAAGAGGCATCAAATGTAAATTGTTAAATATACTGATTTTTTTTAGAATTCTTTATAATCGTTTCTAATTTTGTGTTGCAAAAGAAAGATTTTCAATGTTGACAAACTTATAATCTACGAAAATCCAGTCAAAATTCTTTAGGAAATAATTTAATCTCGTACTTTCACCTTTATGGGTAAGCTTTTAAGCATTTTGCTTTTATCGTATCTTGTTTGCGACAAATATTGACATTTTATCTACAGAACGTGCCCTACACGAGCAACTCGCATCGTGATTGGATTTGTATACTCTAAAAGACACATTTTATAACAACGAAAAAAAAAATTGCGTAAATTACGAAATAGGGAATATTTTCTAAAACATGGTGTTTTATTGGACACATTGTACTATTTTATAATATTATTTCAATCTTTCAACTTAATTCAGTGGAATTTGAGCTTTTAGCGAGTAGTTTCAAAACATGCTTTTTCAATAATAATTGTATAATGTTTTTGTAAGTAAATCGAATCTGTATAATTTTTTAAATGCATTCAAATTCCAAATATTTTAAAGCTCTAGAATAACCCAAGGCTTTGTGCACATTTTGATCCTCGCAAACTTTTATAAATTTTGATTTTGATCTACTTTATAATATTTGTATAACAAAAAAGCACTTATAAAATGGGGCATAAAATAACAGTAGTTTCAGAAATTGGCACAAAAACTTAATAAGATAAAGCAAAAAGGCTACAAAGCAACCGAACCCAACACATATACGAAAACTACAATTTCTTATTTAAAATTAAAACACAACCCTACGGTTTATAAATAAAACAAATATTTTTGTTATTTCGTTGTTAATTTTATTGTTCTTTTGATAGGCGCTTGGTCACTATATAAATATGTAGCTTCACACAAGAGCACGTTAAGGAATTTTGTCTCATTTTTGACAATTTAATAAATAAACTTAAATTTAAAAAAAATATGTATAATAAAATACAAGTATACGTCCATTTCGAGAAAAATTAAATAAATTTTGTGGAAAATAATTTTTACTAAGATAAGAAAAAATTTGGTTACCTTCAATCATTTTGGATCTCTCTGTATATTTATTTGAAATATAGCAAAAATTGTAAAAATTTATTCTATTCAATTTTTTAAAATTTTTTACAATTATATTTAACCCCTTTGTTGTGCTACCATGACATCTCGAACCCAATTACAAAGTGAATTTATTTGGGTTGCGGCCACACGTTCTTTTTAGAAATAATTTAGAAAAACCTCAAACATCCAAAATTAAAAAATGCCAAATTATAAAAAAAAAATAGCTCCCATAATGTCATTTTAATGAACGAATCTTCCTTTTCACGTATTTAGTTACAGTCGGAATTGTATATAAAACCTTGTAATTTCCTGCGAAATTAATTTCTAAATTTCCAAAAATTGCTCCGTGTTTTCTCACGCAAGAATACCTGCTATTCCAATTTCAGTTTTGATTATTGTTGACACAGTATTCTGGTATTACATTTTCTATTTGTGTACATCTTCTTTGAAGTCAGTTTGCTTATAATACTACGTATCATGTTTACTTGTGAGTAAGATATGCTCCCTGCCAGCCAGCGAAATTAAAATTGCAATGTGAGAACTAAAACATCTCGTTTCGAAATGCATTTCTTGACGCGTGCAGATTTTTTCTTCATAGCAATAAAACACACTAAAAAATATGTATTAGAGTTACCTATATGTGCTTGTATTATATAAAGTGACAAAATATAACAGCAATCAATCAGTTATTCTGTACAGGTTAATTTATAAACGATCATAATACACATAACGGAATGTATGCGTTGTTATATCGAGGGAATCTAATGAGATTAACGCGAATTCCCAGTTTACTAAAACCGTATAGACGGATAGTTTCTGTTTCGAAGCAATGGACAGTCGGTTTGTTTTGAAAATCAGTTTGCAAGTTGAGCGCAGTCGGAATTCGAAATCAGTTTGGCGTTTGAATTCCCTTAGTTGGTCTAATCATTGAGGTAGAAACGTGCTTTGCAATCTACGATTTCGCTTCAAGTTCTTTCTCAACGGCGCGGCGTACACTTTTCAATTTAAAATCAAATGTGCTCAGATGTATTACTGAATCATTTATCACAAATTTATTTTGCACTGTTAGTATTTTTCGTATAATTAATGTTAAGAAAATGCATTGGAATTAATTTATTTAATATTTGTTTCATTAAAAAAAAATAATATTAAGGCACCATTTTTCGATGGTTAAAAGCTAAAACTGTGTGCTAAATACGACAAATTTTAAAAATTTAATTTTCGTTTTGAAGATCCAATCTTACATCCAATTATTTTATTCGTAGTGATTTTTTTAATTTAAAATCTAGTATTTTTCTTCTGTTTTTAAAGGAGTGTAAATGTCTTCATTTAAAACCAAATGATTTGAAAGTGTTAGAAAAATTGTTATAAAAAAATCAAGAGTTTTTATTAATCCCTGTTTTTTATTTGGCCCTTTTTTTTAAAAAAAAAGGGCGATTCCCCTATCGCAGAACAAAATTTGTTATTTTTGTCAAACTTAATTAGAAATTTAATGGAGCTTTTGTACTTATTTTTTTGGGATTGAAATCCAAATAGGAAAATATTTACAAATGATCAGTTACGTTTTTGATTACACCAGCGATAAACAAAGCCATTTACATAATAATATTTTTTTGTGAAACAACCAGTTTTTCAAAATTTGTTTACCGAAGCTACTCGACAAACAATCGTAAAACACGCTGACACAGCGATGCACCAACAACGTTCCCGTGTACAGAAATTATTAATTATCATCAACGATATCATGACACTGCAGCACGTTTATACGTTTCGTCAGTTATCCATTACAATTCGGGGAAACCGTGCTAGTTACGTCAAATAAAATTGAAAATAATAAAGTGTCCTACTTTATAACGCAATAAACTCGCCCCTTGCATCACATTTGAAATAGTGGGGGACGGGAGGTCATAATAACCTGGCTTCCGCATTATAACCTTAATATTGGATTCTTCTTCGCTTTTACCTAACACGATCTTAATGAAAGTGGAGACACTCGGGAACCAGAGCGGATTATTACGACAAGAGGCGAGTTCTCTTATAAAAGTTTAAAACAATACCGAAGAGCATCTGGGCTAGACGTCGGGGCAATTCATTACTTGCACGCCATCGCACCAAATGTACCACAAATTATAAACGTGCCGTTTTCACGATCTCTCTCGCTCTCGATTCTATTATTGAATGGGAAGCTGGCACAAGACCGCCAAAGTACACCGGACTGATTTAAAGATAAAATTTTAAATTATACAAACGTTTAAAAGCTTTAAAGTGAGAGCTTTACGACTTCAAAATGTGAGAATTTTAAATTTATTATAAAACGGCAAATACATACAAATTACACAGTGCTTTCTGTTTTCATCAGTTGAACTCATAAAGTCAGCTCATAAATTCATCTGTTGTTTAAGTTTTTAAAACTTGTCTCATGTTTCAGTAATGTATTTAGGTTTTATGACACATATTTCTTACATGCAAGCAAGGAGCTTTTCTGGTGCGATATGAAATTTTCGACAATCGAGCCGCCTCTTTAACTTTAAGTTTCTCTTCGGTAATTTCCCCACACAATTCTTGCTTATGGTTCGTATGGCCTACGATGATATTTTTAAAATCGTTAAATTCAATAACGATTGAATAACGGGTAAATATTTGAGATTCACCTTTACGGTTCACACAATATGCGCTGGTCGGGGAAACTGGATCCTTCATTTGCTTCGATTCATATACCTACGTGACATACGAGACTCTGGTACAGTTTTGTGGATATTACGTCAGTTCATGTTTGGTTTATGCGGGCCATTTGGAGTCGCCTTTTTACAGTTTTTTTTTTTATTCGATCTTTAAGACCCCCATTTCAGGGGTCTGGGGCTTCATTTAAATTAGAGGAAATTATCGAATTAAATTCTTTAAATTTTATGTAAGTCTCGTGGTTTTCAGTCTCAACAAATCGAACCCAATACTTCTTTCAGGTTGTGGCCATGTCAGACTTAAGTTATTACTGTTCCAGCATTGAGTGAATTATGGAAACGTGGATATCCTAATCAGAGTAGTCAGACACGGGAATAAATTTTTTTAAAAAAAAGTACAGTTCGAAGTAAAAACCATTGCAAACTTTATCTCAAAAATAAAATTCCAATGTCCTGTCCAATTAAGATTTGAATCCTAGATCTTGAAATTACTGTCCTATTAATTGAGCCACTAGACCATTCATCCCATAAGTCATAATAATAATAAATATTAGTTTAAGTAAAGAGGAATGTGTAAAATGACCAGTATTTTAATATTTTTGATACCTAAGAGACTTAGATCCTTCCGTTAACTATAAACGAATAATACGACCAATATTTTGTCATAAATTTACAAAAAAGGCAATTTCTGAAATGAACTAACATTTTAAAGCTTTTAGTATTTTAAATTGAATAGAAACATCAGAAACTAAATCTTGTTTCATCCAATTCGTTTAATGTGAAATTTGTGTAACTTGATAAGATCGTTAGGAGTAAAATGGTATCTAAAGGTCTAGAGTGAAAAGTGTATAAAACTATCGTAAGGCCTACAGCGACTTTTGGTAGTTAGGTGTGCACCATGGAAGCAACTGAATAAAGGTACCTAGGGATATGGGAAAGAAAATGTCTAAGAAAAATATTTGGGGAGAAGAAGATTGCAGATATGTGGGAAGGAAGAAACAATCGTGAGTTAATGGTTATGTATAGTGAGCCGGATACAGTAGTGTGAGGGTTGCAAAAGGGCAAAGTTTAAGATGGTTGGAGCACATGACTAAAGTCAAGGTGGAACGAAATATATTAAAAATTAAATATTTGATCAAACTAATCCAATTGGAAATGAGATTCTACTAATAATTAATTAATTTTATTAATTCCATTCATTTTTATTGTGGAGCGAACCCAACCCAATTTTCACAATGTTGTGTTATGTTTCTTTTTTTAAATAAATTAATAAATTCGTATAAAGAAATCGTTAGTGAAACCTTATTGCAGAACCGGATCTAAAAATTGTTCCTGGGGGGCGTCTAAATAATCGATCTATTATTTGGTTGGTTTGGTTTCGTTCCGTAATCGAAAATTTAATCAAAATATTAAAAACATAAAGGTATACATATAATTATATTATATACAGTGAAATCTCCCTTGGCGGACACCCCCGATAAGCGGACGCCTCTCTTGACCGGACAGTTTTCTAGGTACCAACCTTTTCTTATGAGTGCTTTTAATAAACATTTCTCTATTAAGCGGACTCTCTATTAAACGGAGACGGACACTGAATTTTACTCCCTTTTTAATATTTCTCCTCTCATAAGCGGACATTATTTGAGACGCAGAAGATTTAACTGCCGGCAACATTGTGACTGGTTGCGCATCGTTCATGGTGAATTACCGAAGACCGAATGAATTGCTCTCATTGACTTTGTTTGTTGCATAGTTATCGCTTTATAAGTGCAAAGTGTATGTACGTGTTAAAGATGGCTCCAACAAAACGTATGTTATCTTTGAAAGAAAAGCTGCAAGTAGTGGAAGTTTATGACAAAGAAAAACTTAGTGTCCGTAACTTAGCGGCTCGATTCAACATTGGAAAAACCCAGGCAAGCGAAATAGTTAAGAACAGAGAACAACTATTAAGCCGTATTACTTCCCAGAATCCACAGCAGAAAAAAACATTCTTCAAAACTAAGGGACTTAATATCGATAAGTTTACTTATGAATGGTTTATTAAAGCTCGCAATAAAAATATTCCCTTATCAGGACCTATCATTAGATCGAAGGCGAAAGAACTTGCAGAAAGGATGGGATACGAAGATTTCCGCGCTTCTGCTGGATGGTTTGAAAAATTTCGGATTCGCCACAACATTACGTTTCGTTCGATATCAGGAGAAGCTGCCAGTGTCCATGTGCCGGACGTGGAAAGTTTTAGGGAGAATATTCCGGCGTTATTAAGAAACTATGAGCTAAGGAACATTTATAATGCTGACGAGACCGGCCTTTTCTTTCATGCTTTGCCCGAAAAAACATTCGCTTTAAAAGGTGAAAAATGTGTGGGTGGAAAAATGACGAAAGAACGCCTTACCATACTACATTTTGCAAACATGGCCGGTGAAAAGGAGAAGCTCGTAGTTATCGGAAAATCAGCAAGGCCTCGCTCTTTCAAGAAACTGGATCTACATACTTTACCTGTAACATGGTCTCAAACAAGAAATCTTGGATGACAGGTAATATCATGACAGAATGGCTACAACAGTTTGATCGGAAAATGTCCGCTCAAAAACGCAAAATTGTATTATTTTTGGACAATGCCGCTTCTCACCGAAGAGACCTTAATTTTCAGAACATTAAAATCATTTTCCTACCACCAAATACGACAGCATTGTGTCAACCCCTGGACCAAGGGATAATAAAGAATTTTAAGGTATGTTACCGATCGATTATTTTAAGAC
>JAFFZR010000383.1:0-11743 GCA_018397195.1 Lethrus apterus
ATTTAAAATTGCAAAGTTGTATGTGGTTGCGCACAAACGAAACACTCCGTATAAATGAAAATAATTTTACGTAGTAGAGACCATAAATCCAAACAACTTTCGTCTTACAATATTTTTTGTATTTTGCATAACAATGGAGATATCGAAGAATATCGCACTAATGTGACACCCTGTATATGTCTGATATAAATGTTTCTATGTTAATGTAAACGATCCATACATTTATCGTAATTTTCGGCATTGGGCTATGTATGTACATATATCTGTGATACATATATCAAGTAATTTCTGTCTTAATATAAACTCTTCATGTTACTGTGTGTCCGACATGTGACACTTATGTCCAGACAAAAATGTCAAATCTAACCGTACCTTAAGGCAGTTATTAAGTGAAATATACGGCAATAAATGGATCGGAAGAGGTGGACCTATTGCATGGCCACCTAGATCACTGATCTAATCCCACTAGATTTCCTCCTATGGGGACATATCAAAAACATTGTTTAGCAGCAAACACCAACTACACCCGAGGATATGAGAGAGAGAATTGACTTGACTTTTCAGCATATTAATTATGAAGCACTTTTACGTGAAAAATTCTCTTTTCGGCAACGTTTAGAAATGTGCCCAAATAATGAAGATGGTCATTTCGAAGAAAATCTATAGCGCGCCCTCATTTATATTTCTTTATTATTTTTAATAGTTGTCATTTCTATGTTTTGGATAATAAATAATTTTTTTAGTTAACTTAATTGATCATTTCTTATTACTTCCTTACTAAAGTTTTTTCTGCATCTATGTATGGCTAACAATAAGTGCTTACCATAACTTTAGAATTTTAGTATAAACTACAGGTAATAAATCATATTCAGATACTTACTGTTCCTAAATAAATCTACTTCAGAAGGTATTACGTCAATGGTATTACTATCATATATCTTATTTTGTCTAACACAGGTTTTATGATACTGAATTACCTATAACTCCAAAAGAATTAACTTTAGCTGTAGGGAATGTTATACGCGATTGAAAAAGAACTTAAAACTTGCTCAAATGGCATAAAAATATACAGGATGTTCCATTTGAAAAAAAAACGAGTTTTAGCCTTTTAAAGATGCTACAATTCATTATCAATTTTGAAACATCCTGTATAATATAACGAGGATATTTGGTATTGACTGTTTAACTTGAAGCATTGTTACCATTATGCCAACGAATCGTTACAAAATCGTGGTTAATAAAATCATTATTAATTTTTAAAGAGAACTACCTAAATTAATTTTTTTTACCTAAAAGTGGAATATCTCGAAAACCGCTCAATTTTAGTATGGGGTCTGTAGCATAAACTTTCCCTATTTTGTTCCGGAGGATCTGAAAATGTGACGATATACAGGATGTTCCATTTAAAATAACAAAGTTGTATTACGTACGGGCAAAACTAAACATCCTGTATATTTCAAAATAACTTCAAAGAACTTTTACTTGAAACATTTTTTAATAAAGTGAATAGGTAAGACGTAATAGACCGACCCCAGATAGTTGGCACACCCGGTATGTAGGTGTCCCATACGTGAGGTCACATCACCTACGTGTAGGAGAGGTGAAAAGGAGTCGAAACTAAAGTGTGAATGCGAGTTTGGAGAACAGTAAAATGTCATGGTTGATATCCATTTCATATACAGCCTGTTCAAGCCCTCTTAATTACAGATTTCGCTTGTCATATGAAATTTTGCCTCTGGATCATTCAAAATCGACACCTACGAATTTTATTCACGGATGAGGCAGCATTTACAAAGGATTGATGAACAAAAAGACCAGCCACTCTTGGGATTTGAAGAATCCACACGAAATCATATTCAAATTATCAACATAGGTTTTCAGTGAATGTCTGGTGTGGAATTATTAATAACATGCTCATTGGTGCATTCGTTTTTGAGAGCCATTTAACCACCAACAGCTATTTAAATTTTCTAGAGGATCATTTATTAGAAGGATTGTTAGATGATGCCCCTCTGGCAATCATATATTGTATGTGGTACCAGCACGATGGTGCCACTTCGCACTTCGCATTTCGTCTAAGACAATTTTTGAATCAAAGGTTGAAGGACGTACAATTGGTAGACGAGAACAACACACCTGACCCCCAAGATCTCCGAACTTAAATTGTTTAGATTATTATTTGTGGGGCCATATGAAAAATCTGGTATACCAAACACCATCAGAAACTGATGAAGATCTTAGGAGACGCAGAACTAATTCGGAATAACAATGACATGTTACGTAGGGCAACCAGATCTCTCTTAAGAAGAGCCAGAAGAAGAGCAACGGTAGCCATTTTTATAGTGAATTTAAACTAAAATAAAAATAAATATTGGCTTTTCTAAAATTGTGATTATTTAAAAAATAATAATTAAACACTCTGTATTTTGCAAACGTTGTACTTTAGGGCATAACTTTATTAAACTTTTCAACTATATTTGGTCTAAAGATTACGTAAGTACAAGAAGTTGTGACCTTATGTCGTGGGACACCTGTATACTATTTATTTTATTTAAAAATGTATTAATAATACCGGCATTTTAATTTTTTTCGTGAATTCATTTACATATTTGAAAATACATATCTTCCAAAGCACAATATAGTTCTGGATTTAATGCATCCTGAATTTATCTTTATACGTTACTATAACAGCAAAATTATGAAAATTAAAATGTGTATTAAAATTGCTGGGAATCAAAACATCTATCCTAGGACACTCGAAAGATTTATTAAAAAAAGCAATAAATTGGTTACTGTTAAAAAATAAACAACGCGCCATCTATGTATTAACGACGAAAGTTGCGACAATTTCCATAATATGTCGCCAAAACCTTTAAACCTTTATTAACATATTTTATTACTCAATTTAGTTTATCGATTAGTAAAAGATTCATCACAACAAATGTTGAAGTTCGTTAAAATATGGAATGTATCCTTTTTCCAATTTTTAATATTGGCGCCATCTATGAACTAAAAGCCCAAGTTGTATTATAACTATTTGTCACTTTTATTCTTACTTTAAAAAACGAAACTATCAAATAATTAATTGATAAAAATCATGAACTATTAACACATCGTGTACATTAAAAAATAAAGTAAACAACTTTTTATTTATATTTGATCACCAGAAAGATTTCAACAATATCTTGGAGAAAACTTTAGGTATTCTAGGTACCTCTCAATATGTGAACTTTTCATCTGAGGAGGAACCCTGTTAAAGATAGAATTCTATTTATTGGTTCGTTTCTATGTGTATTATTGGCAATTTACATTACCGTTGGTGGCGCTGCTATCGATAAAACATGTCTACTAACAAAGGGACAATTCAAAATATTAACAATTAGTAGCTTTGAAAAAAGCTGATTTACACAAAAAATAATACTTAATAGACGAATCAATCGCATGAATACTAATTACTGATGTCCCTTTGCCACTAGTGTATTTCATAAATTAATCAAACAACTAGAATAATTTAGATTTTTAATTATCCATAAAACTCACGAGTGGAATATTCCAAACGTGCAACTCGTTGAATTTAAAACGATCAATTGATGTGCACATACAAATAAATTCATTAAGTCAATGTGACATTATCACGTCATTAAAGTGATGACTTTACGCGTGTGGAATGCACACATTTTAATGATTTTAATGGAGTAATTGGTACTTACTTATTTAGTAAATGTGAGAATTGTTTTTTAAATTTTGATACGTTAAATGTTTGAATTCATTTTTGTTATGCTGCGCTTTCGCATGTGCCGTTGCTTCGTGGTTAGCATCGTGCCATCGTCATTTCCTTCGCCTTCTCTCGCTTAGCTTAGCTTAGCTTAGCTTAAGATATACGAAGTCGATTAAATTGAAGCAAAATTGTGGAAAAGATATTTTATCCATCTTTATTTGTTTTTAAGATAATTTTTTTACGACCGTAGCGTCTTTATTTATAATAATTTAAATGCAATAAATTTTCGCAATTGGAATGCTCGCTACAAACTTTGACAAACAATGCAAATTGGGAGACTGAAACCCAAATTTTTAAAAATTTCACATTACAAATTTTGAATTATTTTCGAATTTTTATGTTTACTCTGTGGTTTACGTTGGATTCAATGGTTAACATTTGATTCCATTGTTTATTTCGAGTGCCTTTCATAAAAAAAAATTAACCCTAAACTTGAAAACCTAAGGATGCTTGCTGCAATTCTTTGAAAACAAAAATTAAGAGACTCGAATTTTCAAAAATTTATTTATTGGATTCCGAAAATTTTTAAATGTCTGATAGCAGTCCTCGTATTTAAAAAAAAAATGAATTAGGTTGAACATAAAGGGGTTTCCAGTAACATATATACAGGCTGTTCAAAGTTATCTGCGCACTATTGCTATCTTCGTTATTTTTGGAGCTACAGAGTTGGTTAAATTAGCAAAGATACAGTGATTTTTCCGCTGATTACAATGTTTCACACAAAAATAAAATTGCGCATCACATTTCAGAGCCAACTCAGATAATTAGATTTTTTAAATGGAACAACATGTATATTTATGTAGCAGTCGGTAGAAAATGAAATTTTGCACAAAATCTACTTATACTACTACAACACAGAAATGAAAAACAAAAGAGCTACGACGACATTAATACAGGTCACCGCACATGTGATAACTTTGTTAGTAGAGAAGCTACAGTGTTGGTCAATACATCAAAAATGTGTAGTTTTTTCTACTGATTACAATGGCATACTCAAAAAACAATTGCCAGTCGCATTTTCGAACTGCTTGCTTTGATACTAATTTACTTATTTTATATTAAAATTTGGCCTTTCATCTTACGGTTGTACTATTAGCAGAGTATTCTATGTACAATTTAACTTTTTATCAATTAAAATATACAGGATGTCTAATAAATATTTTTTTTTGTTAGTTCGAAAATGCGACTCGCAACTGTTTTTTTGAATCATTGTTAAAACCATTGTAATCAGTAGAAAAAACTACACATTTTTGATGTATTGACCAACACTGTAGCTTCTCTACTAACAAAGTTATCACATGTGCGGTGACCTGTATTAATGTCGTCGTAGCTCTTTTGTTTTTCATTTCTGGGTTATAGTAGTATAAGAAGATTTTGTGCAAAATTTCATTTTCTACCGACTGCTACATAAATATACAGGGTGTGCCATTTAAAAAATCTAATTATCTGAGTTGGCTCTGAAATGTGATGCGCAATTGTTTTTTTGTGTGAAGCATTGTAATCAGCGGAAAAATCACTGTATCTTTGCTAATTTAACCGACTCTGTAGCTCCAAAAATAACGAAGATAGCAATAGTGCGCAGATAACTTTGAACACCCTGTATATCTCTAGCACTATATTTTATTTGTCTACTCCATTTCCCTCATTTTTTCTTCCTACTACTGCTGTATCATATCCTACGGTTTTATTCTTTTCACATTCATCTAAATGTATATGTAGATCAATAATCTATTTTATAACTACTTTAATTAATAACTGTGTCCACCCGTTTGACTATTCCTCTGTTTCCATATCCCACAATTTCATATAATCAGCTTTATTTCAGTTTAGATTCATTAATGAAGGGAAAACTTAAATACCAAAATTTTAATATAAACATAATAGTACTGAATATGCAACATTGCTATATTCTCACAAAAGTAAAGTAAATTTATTTCATTAAATTATATAACGCTTAGTGAAATCAAATGAATAAACATGTATGTTTTAAAATGTTCAGAAACTGATTTCAGTGAATAGTTAACAGGCAATAAAAATGAGTAACTTTTCCATCTAATGAAGACATTTAATTTTCATATTCATTTAGTATTTTAATTAAAGGAAAAGTGCTTTGAAATACTGTCCTAAATGGGTTGTACTTTTGAAAAATTTTAATTAAGAGAATTCAACTGGAGAATAAATAAACGTTATATGTAAAAATACGTCCTATAATTTTTTAATGTTAAAGGTGAAACGCATATCATAAATGTCGAAAACCAAAAAGAATTTTGTATACAGGATATTTGATTTTAAATTTTTATATTTTATAATATCCCTATAAAATTTTCATAAAAAAGCAATTCATGTGATCGCACACGCCAACATCGAGTTCAAAATAATTTTCTATGGAAAATCCAGCGATAAGTTATCGAACAAAGTAAATATGTGCCTTGAATGTTTTAATTAAGAAACTTTCGGCATGAAAGTAAAAATAGATTATTAAAAAGTTTACAAACTTATAAGAAATCGAAAATTTTAAACAGAAAACCGTAAACTTTTAACATTTTACAATTCAAGAAAGTTTGCTTACAGTAACAATAGTAGTTGAAAAGTTTATTTAACTGTGTGTTGTTGCGACTAAAAAATACACATCTCGGTAATTTATAAAATATAGAAGTAATAACAAAACTCGAACACTATTCTACAAAAATTAGAATTAAAAATTAAAATCATTACATTTTATTGGTTAATTGTGGTTAGGTAAACTCATAAAAAAACAAATAATAAAGAGCACAATTCCATATTAAAAAAGAATTAAATAAATATGGAAAAAAATACAATATAATTTTCTTTATACCAACAATAATGGGGGACAATGGAATTTTATTACGGAGGTAAATTTTACAATGTATGTAATTGAGTTAGCCTCCCGACTGATTATTCTGTATAAATTTTCCGAAATTCTCTTTGCAGCAATTGCTGGAATTGCAGGAAACTACAATACTACTAAAATAATATATTTTGATGTAAATAACGTCTACCTCTCATTATGAATCAACTATAAACTTTCGTAACGACATTTTCTGGGCTGCTTCTGTTAGACTGAAGTGAGATATGCTTCTGTGGGGTTTATATACAAATCTAAGAAATATCATAGACAGCTGTATAATAACTTGCACATGGATAATTACAGTCCGCAATTTATTGATTTGCGCAGAACTGTTAAATTTAAGATGCATTCAAGATATCATAAATAACTCGATTCGGACTGACTCGGACTAGAATATCAGAGTCTGCATGTTAGAGTATGCATTACCATGAAAAGCCGGAATGTATATCAAATCAAATGTTCAGTTTGTAGTTTAAATTCTTGCTCTTGAATGTCAGCACATTATGCAGGTGATTTGAAAATTTACAAAATAATTTTGACCAATTTTACGATTAATATTTAGAGATATTCAAAAAAAGTTATTTCATCAGAAAAGAATATGTTCAATGGAAAATTCTCATCATTATTACATAGTTCCATTAATCTTTACATATTAACTGAAAATGCCATTTTTTGGTAACAACAAAAACAAAATGCAAGTGAAAATACAAAAAAATTTTCAAATATTAAAACAAAACAATGTAATTATAATACAAATTAATATTTGGAAAGACAAAATATTGAAATATGTAATCATTAAATTTTCAAATTGAAATGAATTTAATTCCTAGATAAATTCATAAAAATGATGCAAAAGATAGGTGTTGCTGTGACAAATGTAAGGTGGTACATATTCGTTTAAACGCACAACTACTTTGAGCAGTTTGATGTTAAGAAATGAAAAAACATAAATCAAAGTGCATTTAAGTTAATATATCTCAAGGTTCAGTATATGAATAATTAATACAGGGTGTCCCCGGGAAAACGAAACACCCTCAATATCTAAGAAACAAATTTTTTTTCTTAAAATCGCTGAAACACGTAAACTTTAGATCGATGGGGGACAACTTTTGGCGAAGAAATGATCGCCATATCTTCAACCCCCTAGCCGCAGGGGTGTCAACCCTAAAATTCTTAAATTACATTAGGGGATGAGTGATATCTCATTTAAGAGCTTGCATAATTTGCATTTCAACGGTGTAAAAATTTTTGAAATCCATCGATTCGTTTTCGAGAAATTAGTTTTTCAAGATAACTATGGTACAAAACAGAAAGGGCAATTTAGTTAGAAAAACAGTCAAGATTTATTTGAGAAATTTTTGGAAATAGCCTTCCCCAACTTCCATACAATTATACAAACGTTGCTCAAACCCACAACGTACATTTTGAAAAATTTCACAGGAGACTGAACGGCAGGCAAGAGATAGATAGAATTGTACATTTTATCTCGTAAATTTTTTAAAGACGTCGTGGGTTTGAGCAACGGTTGTATAATTGTATGGAAGTTGGGGAAGGCCATTTCCAACAACTTCTCAAATAAATCTTGACTGTTTTTCTATCTAAATTGCCCTTTCTGTTTTATACCATAGTTATCTTGAAAAGATAATTTCTCGAAAACGAATTGATGGATTTCAAAAATTTTTACACCGTTGAACTGCAAATTATGTAAGCTTTTAAATGAGATATCACTCAACCCCTAGTGTAATTTAAGAATTTTAGGGTTGACACCCCTGCGGCTAGGGGGTTGAAGATATGGCGATCATTTCTTCGCCAAAAGTTGTCCCCCATCGATCTAAAGTTTACGTGTATCAGCGATTTTAAGAAAAAAAATTAGTTTCTTAGATATTGAGGGTGTTTCGTTTTCCCGGGGACACCTGTATATAATTTTAACTAACTTTTTTTTTGATTTTTGATACAAAATGATTATCTCAAAATGGTCTTTATCAATTTATCTAAAATTCGTATATTGTAAATTAATAACAGTTTATCACATCGGTCCACACAATTTCACATTATTTAACAACTCTGTATGAGTGTTTGGTCAACATCATGAAATCACCACCTCTTGTGGTTGCAGAAGAGGAAGCTGTAAACGAGTTTTGAAAGCTGTCGATTCTCACGTCTTCGCAAATATTTGCCTGACAGTTATCGTGGTGTGAATTTATGAATATGTCGTTGTTCGTATTATCGTATGTGGGTCGCCCGCGCCGCTCCACATTTCAAATTTAATTTTCTTCGACGCGCCTGGACGTTCATTTATTAAATTGTTGACTATAAAGGAACAGTTTTCATTAATTAACTCCTTTATGTAATACAATGTACATAAATAATTCAAACACACGTTATTAACATTACAGCTTTATATCTCGTTGTTGAACGTTGATATTAGTTCGATTTCTCTATTACTACTTAATCTTCCTCGGATGTGGACATGAATAAAATGACAAAACAATTTTACTATTATACTTCTAAATTATAGCGTTTGTAATTAAATCATCGATGATATTTCTCTCAGCTTTTTTATGTGGTCCAGAGACGAAACGTTCAGCTTATTTCAAGAAGGCGAGAAAAAGCAAACTTATTCAAACTTACTATGCGGGAAGTACGTAGGTAGCTCGTTGTTTACGGATAACAAACATTCAAGTCTCGCCGATTTACGTACGAGCAGTAATATAAACCTGACGAAATAATAAAGCTAATAGACATCGGTCTTTCCGTTATTGTTGAAATAATATCTTCCGCGTCCATTACATTTGCACAAACTCAGTTATTAAATATAAAAAATATTATATTATCTAGAAATTATTATACAGCAAAAACTGAAGAAATATGTGTGGAATTAAAAAAAATAAAATAAGGAAGCAGGCGTGGAAGAAATATAATAAAACAAATGAGATAGAAGACGAAAATTACGATAAGAAAAAAGGTCGGAGAAACTTGGAAATGTAAATGTAGAATTGAGCAAATTCTGGAACGAACTAAGTAATATGAAAGGAAGGAAAAAGAAAAAAAAATAGAAAGAAGAAGATAAGGTAACAATAAAAACGTGAAATCTTGGAAACGTGGAGAAAACACTGTGCGGAAAAATTTGGAAGAAATCGAAATAGAAGAAATAGGAAAAGCACTAAAGAACATAAAATTACGAAGAAGACGACATCGAACCGGAGATGATAAAATGGATGGGCGAAGAGGGAAAACGATGGTTGCATATAGTAAAGAAGCATGAAAAAATGATTTCCAAATACTGACAAAATAATGTAATCTTATCTACACATACAACAGTCGACCATACAGATTGTGAAAACTACAGAGCAATACAGTTGTCAACAGTAGGATAGGACAATGGAAACAAGACTAAAAAAGAAGGTAGAAAAAATTGAAGACGAACAAGCGGCTTTTAGAAGAAATAAGCAAACAAACGACAAAATCAGCGTGATACGAAATATAATAGAGGCAGTGGTAGAAATTGGAGAAGAGACTATATTTAATTTATTGACCTAAAAACAGCTTTTGACATCTGGAAGTATAGGATCAACTAACACAAACAATAAAAAATATCTATCATACTGCAACAACTAAAGTACTTAAAAATAAACGGAAAAAGACCAAAAATTATAAATAGGTGATGCAGGGAGATAGCCTAAGCCCTTTACTTTTTATCATATTCATGGACAGCTTAGTGAAAAATACAAAAATAAAAGTACAAAATAAAAACAAAACTTGTTGTTTGCTTTCACTATATTTATTGTAATTGCTACAACAATTGTTTCGCCACACAGTGGTTTCATCAGGTAGATGAATGTACACGTGTACATTCATCTACAAAATAAAAACAAAACTTGTTGTTTGGTCTCACTATATTTATTGTAATTGCTACAATTGTTTCGCCACACAGTGGTTTCATCAGGTAGATGAATGTACACGTGCACAAACAAGTTTTGTTTTTATTTTGTGATTATGGAGTTTCACCAAGTATCGCCTAAATCTATCCATAATAAAAGTAGATACTATTATTGGTTACATAATTAATTCCCACCAAATTATATTGTCTTAATCGCCAAAACACGAACACGAATACAAGAATTAGTGAATCTATGAATACAAGAAATAGAGACGCTGAAAAGAGGAAACGAACACAAATATGATAGAGAATAGAATAAACAACGCAGGGGCTTTGGCTAGGATACTGTCGACTGAATAAGCATGTACATACTGCTATGATATTTGTTGACAATTATCAGTGAATTTCTAAATATTTTTTTATAACCATAGATATATAATATTATTTTGTTTATTAAAATAAGGTTCTGTAATAAGGATGTTTACAATAAAACAATAAATTCTCATAATAACTAAAACTATTTACAAAATATTTAGAAAATAAAGATTAATATTTATTAATACCAACTAAATAAAACTTTATAAACTAATAAAAATTTATTTAGTGTCCGGCTAGTTAAGATGTCTACATGAGTTCTGAAAAATGTGCACTACAATCCATGCAACTGGGTTATTAAAATATCAAAACCCAAAACAAACTAAAGTAAGTATTCATTTAACTACTTGAATTACAATTTCAATGTAAATTGATTTATCTAAACTGTGTCTTAGAACAATACTGTCATCTCACATGCGACCGTGTCAAGAACAATGACCCAATCGGTTCTCATCAACGGTGTGAATGGACGAACAAATACACTGCTCCAAGGAATTAACGCACCACCAAAAAATAACCAAATTTTTAAAGTTAATTTGTGTTTTTTTCATAAATTTTGTAACACCCTGTGGAGTTCTACAGGTACACCAGCAAGTTAGAATTCATATCGTACTCTAGCCTTATCGTTTCTTAACGTTCTCGTTTTTGATTCACTCCATAATCTCTATTAGTACCTGAAGAACACAAGTTTATAGCATTATTATTATTATTATTAGTTTATAGCAAATTAGTGGGGAAACCATTAGACAGCGACTGTATTTTGCATGTAATTTGAGACCCAGAGTTGCTGCTCGAGGTCCAGCTTTAACTAAAGAGCACCGGAGGGCTAAATTTTGCCAGA
>JAFFZR010000384.1:0-11487 GCA_018397195.1 Lethrus apterus
CAAATTGTCGCAAATTAGCTTCTAATCTGCAAAATTTTTGAAAGCTAGGAAGATTTCTATCTGGATAACTTGTTTCATGGCTTACTTAATTGCGTTTCACTGTGATCACATTTTAATTGATTTTTACAGCTACGGTTCGTGCAAAATATGATTTTATTATATCGCTGTGTTCAGAAAAAAAGTAGAATTCGAAAAAAAGAAAAAAAAAATTATGTTGCCATTTAAAAAAAAAATTGACAATCGTTGTTCAGAGGCGCTTCAAAATAAAACATTATTTACTGCCAGTTTATAACGGGCTTTGAACAATTCAATGCGGTTTTTGAATTTTGAAAATCGGATGACTAATAACGATACTACAGCTCTGTCCGTTTTTTATGCACCTCCCTGTATATTCTGGGAAAATAAATATGCTTTAAGAAATTTCATCTGGACTTCAAGACGCTTTCTTTTTTTGCAGCTTTCCGATAGCTTTCTCTTAGAGACTTCCACTTTTCCTTGCACACAGAAGCTAGGAAAAAATGCATATAGTAGATACATATAATCTATGTAGTTGAAATTTAATGTGTGTGTTTATATCATTAAACACCAAAATTTACGTTTTATTAGTATTTTATCAAATTATAGTACCTATTTATCTTTATTACAATATTTTAATAAAAACAAACACAAATTAGTGAACTGAATGGCAAGAGGAAGTAAATTTTCATCAAAAATACTTAAAAAATTGTAATTTTTACTGATTATTGGCAACTGGAGATACATTTGGAACAATCGCATTCAGCTATAGAATATATGGCGGGGGGGATCTGTTCGCCGAATAACATGCAAGACCTGTGACACTATTTGGAATAGACTTCCTCCAGTTTACATGCCTTAGCCGAAGAAGTAACAATGGCAGCAAATTGAAAAGGAGATAAATGGAACTTTCTTATATAAACGCTATCGACGGTAAACATGTCATCATAACTAAGCCTCATTTATCGCGATTTTCTCGTGACTGACAAAGTGAAATATTTTGAATATTATATCATATAACAGAGCTTAAAATTCACCACCCGGTATATGCAGTTTTGAATCGTAGTCGCTTATACCTCAAGCTTTTTCATTTTCTTTTTTGACTGTATTTTATCAATTATATGACATTGCCACAACATAAAATCTTATTATTACTATTATTATTGTGTCCAAATTTTGTATTTATGTTTGTATAGGTAGTATTATTGTTTCTAATATAATGATAATGAAGGAGACACCTTAATTTACAAAATGAAAATAAAAAACTCTTTATTATCTTATTCTTATAAACATACAGAACAACTATTAATCCCTGGTTTCACCTTCTTCGTCTTCTTCCTCAGCTCCTCTTATAAATAATACATTATTACATCTAACAAGGACTTCTCCAAGATTACCTAAAAATCCAATACAAAATACACAAAATTCGAATATGTGAAAAGTACAGACACTCCCAAGTCAGGCTTATGCATCTTGAGAACAAAACTTGACAGTTACATTAGTAGATCATTTAAAGAATAATTTTACTTCTGAAAATGCACTAAATATGAACAAAACTGTAATTTTTTATATTGCTTCATATTGTTCTTATTTGAAATATTAAACTATTTTAACTTAAATTTTCTATAGGCACTTTTCCACTGGTGTATTTTCAAATTAACAGATTTCAAGACATGAAATTTTCAACATAATCAGACAACAGATTTACTACATTATCATCAGCAGAAGATTCACAAAAGCCAGTATTTCCAGGTGCTGACATATCATTTGAACACAATCCCTTGGTATCCAAAATGAACGTAAAATTGAAGAAAATGTCACGTAAACAAATTAATTAAAAATGAACACTATGACACCACAGAAAGTTAAAATCCAGAATAATGTATCAAAAAGGAAAATATAAAATGTAAATTGAGTGAACTAAGAAAAATTAGTAATAACTTCAGTTTAAGGAGAAGAGAATCACTGATGCAAAACCTTGTCATGATGGAGAAGACATCAGTATAAGAACAAAGATCTGACGTGATGTTTTGGTAAATAAAAATGGAGAAGTATTACCAATCTAAATCAAAAACTTCTACGGTATGGGAGGACATATTCAAAAAGAGTTTTATGTTATTTTTTGGAAAACACAAAAAATATATGAATATAAAAAAAGATATTAAAGATCACAAAGTGCATTGTATTAATTGTATTGTTTTATTATTTGCTCAAATAATTCACTGTATACAAACAATTGTTGAAAATACAAATGCATAATGAAATAAATCTGATAAAAACTTCATCGAAGTTTGTTCTAACAATTACTGACAATAATTTTAATTCTGAAAGATATTTGCAACTATGGAAAATGTAGTTGAAGAATTATCAAATATGAATACAATGATTATATCAAATTTGCACTGGTTTCGATAATGTGGCTGGTTTCTTGGTATGGATGTGTGGCAGTACATATACCATATTATCTAAACCTCAGCACCATTTCTAGACACTACTCGGATTTATTCACTCCTACATAGAAAAAAGTTACGTTATCTTCATTTCACTTGCTTGCTGTTTCCAAACCACCAACAAATACTGGCAGTATGTGGTAAACAATATACAGCATGTTCAAATTGAAGTCGGCACTATTGCCAACTTTGTTACTACTAAAGATACGATGTTCGTTAAATTACCAAACTAGTAGCGTTTTTTCTTCCGATTACGATGGTAACATTTTAAAAATAAATACATCAAAAATGTGTAGTTTTTTCTGCTGATTGCAATGGCAGACTCAAAAAAACATTGCGAGTCGCATTTTCGAACTAACAAAAAAAAATTCATGAGACATCCTGTATATTTTAATTGATAAGAAGTTAAATTTTACATAGGATATTCTTCTAATAGTACAACCGTAAGATGAAAGGTCAAATTTTAATATAAAATAAGTAAATGAGTATCAAAGCAAGCAGTTCGAAAATGCGACTCGCAATTGTTTCTTTGAGTATGTCATTGTAATCAGCAGAAAAAACTACACATTTTTGATGTGTTGACCAACACCGTAGCTTCTCTACTAACAAAGTTATCCTATGTGCGGTGACCTGTATTATTATTATTATTAATATCGTCGTAGCTCTTTTGTTTTTCATTTTTGGGCTATAGTAGTATAAGAAGATATTGTGCAAAATTTCATTTTCTACCGACTTCTACATAAATATATAGGTATTCCATTTAAAAAAATGTAGTTTTTTTAAATATCTCGAAAACGCGAAGTTCAATTGTTTTTAAAGTTTTACCATTGTAATCGAAAGAAAAAACGCTACTACTTTGGTAATTTAACCAACATCAGATCTTTAGTAGTAACAAAGTTGGCAATAGTGCCGACTTTAATTTGAACACTCTGTATACAACTACTATAGTGAGTTATACATTATACTAAAAAACAAAAGCATCTTTGAAATGACATACTAACATGGCAGCATTAATCTAATTTAACCGATTTCAAATTCTCATAGTTCTTAAGATCCCAACACACATGTGTAATGTATCATGTAGTGTAACATGTAATGTAATGCGATTCCATTGTTTAGATGTTGCATTGGACAAATGCTCGCCGAATGGTTTGAAATGGGTGCTCGTATGCCGATCACCAAAATTCATGTTACATTAAATGTCACAATTCACATATGAAGGGCTCGGGCATAAAACATGTGAAGTGACAAAATTAATAATTTTGATATACTTGGTTCTAAAACATGATAAGTGACTAATATCAACGCTATATATCCATATATTAAGTCAAATCGCTCGCCAATACTTGCATGAGCGACCTTCAGATGGTGCGCATTGTAGGCAAGTAACATTTGCCATATTAATTTAGAAAGAACTTTAGAATATCTCAGAATAACATACTGCTACTTAACATGTTTTACGGCCGAACCCTTCATATATATACGTGCCTTTATACGTTGCTTGGGAACAGCCTTGATACTACTAACCTGTTACATTTCCATCGATGAATTCTTCAGTATTGGCTAACTGTAAATTCATGTATCCATCTACAGAAACCAAATAGCCTTTATATTCATGGCCCCATTTTAATTTTACCATAACAGCTTTGCCGGTCAAACTGTTTAAAAAAGGTTTTGGGTTTATTGGCATAGCAGCCGACATATTTGTAATATGTAGATGTCCTTTTCGAAGATACAATAAATAAGAACGTTTAGTTAACGATTCCACGAAAACTAACCTCTCTGTAAAACCAATGCGGCAAATTTCTGTCAAATGTCAAATAATTGTTTATTTGTGAAATTAGCTGTGGTTGTGAATAGAATTTAATAACGTAAAAGAAAAATAGTGCCACAAATTTGAAGTCGACCAGGATTACAGGATTACTGAACAGTTTCAAAAACCATTGGAAGAATATATTCAAAATCTGTGATGTGACGTGACTGAAATATGACAAAAATAGTTCATTTCAATCACATACAAATGAAATTAGTTATTAACGTTTGTCTTTATTACAAGTGGTGTCGATGTTCTTTTATAATTTTGCAATAGTAAAATATCTGTAGTACATAGTTTATAAGAAAATATATATATTTTATAATAATTTGAATCTATAAATACAAGTGATATGTGAATAATAAATATATTTAATATAGCAACACAATGTAATTATTATAGGTATGTATAATAAATATATTATTTGCATGTTTAAACAATACAATGTAATATAAACAATAAGAGTTTAATAATAATCTGGTATGGGCGCACATGCAATTTTTACGAAATCTTCATATCGGACCATACTGTTGTGACCAACATTTGCCTCTCGAAAGATACGATCAACTTCCTTCGAGGAAAGACATTCACCCCAATTTTGTAACATGTGTCTTAATTGTTTGGCGGGAATTAGTCCTTTTCCATCTGAATCCCCTGCTTTAAAGGCATTTACCACTTCTGCTGGCAAGTTTTCCGATTTGGAGTGAATGTGCATGACCTCAAGGAAATCGGCAAAAGACATCTTTCCACCCTGAAGTATAAAATATTCTTATATAACGTGATATATATAACAGTAATTTTGGAATGACATCATTAGTCTGAAGTTCAAATTTCAAGGCAAATGTCACAAAATTTCAAGTTAAAATTCTTATTAATGTTAATTTTTAGTAAATAAGATTTACCGGTTCATTGGTTTATGACTATTCAATATGGATCAGAAATTAAGGTAAATGTGTAGCATTTTTAATTTAAAAATTAATGTATTTCTATTTATGTTTTCAAAATAACAATAGATAATGCAATTTAATAATGACATGTTGAGAATGATTATTATTATTATTACAGAAAAAGCTAACATTATTAAGTTGTATAGTCAACTTTATGAAAATTAGTGTCTTTTAAAATTTGAATGGTAAAAATTTTTACATACCAGATACAAGAATTAATTATGGCATAGCTAAACATTCAAAGTTACCACATAAAACTATTAAATGTTAACATTAAATTTAACATTTTTGTTTATATAAATATTTTATTAATACACGGCGAGAAAAGTGAATGTAGAACATTAACATTATATTATGTTCTATGCAAGGAGTATTTTATCAACAAAAAAGAGAAAAAATAAACAAACATCAAGCCAAAAATGATAACAAAGCTAAAACAAACAAAATTATAACTCTGTGAATGCAAAACAAAATGTACGTAGCTGTAAAACAAAATTTAGAATTATGAATAACAACTAAATTTAGTAGAATTTGAGAACGAGTTATTTTTCATGAGAACGAAATATTAAAACCTTACTTTTGATTTTTATATTGATGTGATATACCTATATATTTTTTTTAGATAAACCATACTTGCTGTTTCCTTTATGCAAAAGCTATTTAGGAAACATGCATTAATGAAACATCATTAAATCAAAAATTTATGGATGTAAATTTTGTAAAAATCATACTTTAAATAATGTTAATTTGTGTTATAACAATATCATAAGATATATTTATTTTAGAATTCCGTTAAAGGTTTATAATCATTAATTACATAAAAATGATTTATAGAAACTTGATAACATGTTTCATAAACATGTCATGTTGATACAATTAATTTACATTTAAAGAACATTTATTTACAACATATTATATTACATCCGATGCTCTCGAGGAAAAATGATGAAGTATAAAGCTCGTGTATCAACTGAAATATGTTTACAATATTACGTAAATGCGCTTTGTTGCCATAAATAATTATTGTAGTCATCAGTGTTAATAAGTTATAGGTACATACATATATTGTATCACTTATCTACTGCATTGCATGCATGATTAAATGTATGTTATTTTTGGTGTACCATAGTCATCTACTCTTATAGTACAATGAATTGTACCATGAATTTGTATACACTATTAACATTTTGATGACAATAATGCTAATATTTGAAATCATGCAGTTAAAAAAAAAAAAATGAAATATTGTTACCTTTTGCTTAAGATATCCAGCTAATTCAGAAATAGTAGGTGACAATCCCAAACTTCTCATAATCACTGTCAGCTCATCCAAAGATTTTATTTGTCCCGATCGTGCAAATAAATAAAAACATTCCCTAAATTCTACAACATATCATTTGTAAAAACGAATTTAAATTATATAGTACCAATTATATATACCATCTATATCTTGCTCTTTAAAATATCGTGCCTACAACATATAAGTTGCAAATTAAGAAATGCATATGGCAAATATAAAAATAAATAAATATTGTATGAAATATTACTTACCATTTTACTTGTTTGTTCTATGCTTGTGCAATACGTCACAATATACGTGTCAGGTTCATTATCTGATTATAACGTAAAATACAGGTATATCATGTACAGTAATTTCATAAAATATGCAACTTCAAACGCTTTGCATGCGGCTTTTAATATCAGTTGCATTTTGCTCAAGTTTGATTTTTATCTATATTTTTATCCATTTGAAAGTAAGAAATATGTATTTGATATTAATTGACGATAATTGGGGTGAGTTTGTATGCGAAATTTAATGGTAAGAAATTTTTTCCCATCAACTAAACAGAGACACACATTTATATAAAGTATATAATAATTAACAACTAATTTTTATAAATTCTAAAAGCACTAATCAAACTTCTTTTGATAGTGTTATCAGTGTAAAAAGTAAACATCATCGTATGCAATTCAATATACACTTTGAACTGTGCTCAAATTGTTATGTTAAAAATGCAAAACATTTATTTTCATTGAATACTTAATTTACGATTTCTTTAAACTGATTTATATTTTAGTGCACCAACTAAATATAAGGTGATCAACAAGTCTTCCAATTATGGCTTTGAAACATAAGGATGAAGAATCGTCCAATTGTTTTAACAAGCTCTCTAATGCAGATATTGTTATTACAAGCCTCTTTGCAGGAGCTATAGCAGGAGCCTTAGCTAAAACCACAATTGCTCCGCTTGATCGAACAAAAATTAATTTTCAAATCAGGTAATGTAAGTATTTTTATTTAAATCTACTATTTTTTAATTATGTATTTACGTGTTAATATATGTAATTTAAGGATAATTTCAGTACTCGGCCTTATTCTACAAAAAAAGCATTTAAGTTTCTTGTACAGACGTTAAAAACTGAAGGCTTTTTTGCATTATGGAGAGGAAACAGTGCAACTATGGCACGTATTGTGCCACATGCAGCTATTCAATTTACTGCACACGAACAGTGGAAAAGAATTTTAGGTGTAGATAAAAAAAGGTATAAGTAACTTAAGTTGTTAGATAGATTTTTAAGGAAAGAAGAAGCGTAAATCATTACGTTAGTTGCCGACGTTTCTTTCGCAAGTGACATCATCATGACAACATAATAATTATATCTTAGCGAACTGGACGACTAGTTAACTTAGAAATCTTAAGCAGAACTGAACTGAATCGGTTCTGCTTGAACTTTCTAAGTGACTTTGTTTATTATGAATTTTTAAGATATAATTATATTGTCGCCCTGATGATTTCACGTGCAACAGTGAAGGAAACATCGGCGACCGATGTTGTATTGACGCACTTCAAGCTTGGATACAAAGAAACAACGGTGGTGAAGGAGAAATTCGAACATAGGCAGACGAAATTTGATTTCCTTTCCAGTCTATCCAGCTTAGTGATGGGCACAATTGAATGATTTTAACTATCGAATTTTTGGTAATCGAATGATTTTTACTATCGAATAATGATTTTTACTGTCGAATGATTTTATTGTCGATGAACTTACTATAGAATGATTTTATTATTGAATGATTTTACTATCAAAACATTTTACCATCGAATGATTTTACAAACGAATGATTTTACAGTCGAGAGATTTTACTGTTTTACAATCGAGTGATTCATTCGAATAACTTTCAACACACAACTTTCCGACATATTATTTATATACAGGGAGGTGCATAAAAAACGGACAGAGTTGTAGTATCGTTATTAGTCATCCGATTTTCAAAATTCAAAAACCGCATTGAATTGTTCAAAGCCCGCTATAAACTGGCAGTAAATAATATGTTTTATTTTGAAGCGCCTCTGAACAACGATTGTCAACTTTTTTTTTTTAATGACATATCTTTTTTTTCTTTTTTTCGAATTCTACTTTTTTTTCTGAACACAGCGATATAATAAAATCATATTTTGATTGAACCCTAGCGGTAAAAATCAACTAAAATGTGATCACGGTGAAATGCAAATAAGTGAGCCATGAAGCAAGGTACCCTCGCCGTTACAGATGAACAATGGGGATATCTGAAAGATATTGTGTATTTAACATCACCTGAAAATGTAGAAGACTTGAGGCGTCGAATCGTCCAGGCGTGCCGTGAAATTCCTGGAATATTTTTAAATAATGCAACTTCGAGATGCGAGCTATGTATTGAACAAAATGGCGATCAATTTGAACAACTATTATAGAATTAATAAAGTGATTTATTATTATGAGTTTTTTTGAAAATTAAAAAAAATCTACTAATTGTTGATATGTCATTATTTGTTGCTTCCTACAACATTAGCGTTCTTGGAAAGCAAAGGACAGTTGACATTTGTTGTTCATCTGTAACGGGTAGGTACCTCGTTTCATGGCTTACTTAATTGTATTTAATTGTGATCACATTTTAATTGATTTTTACCGCTAGGGTTCAAGCAAAATATGATTTTATTACATTGCTTGTGTTCAGGAAAAAAGTCGAATTCAAAAAAAAAAACAAAAAAAGTTATGTTGCCATTTAAAAAAAAAAAGTTGACAATCGTTGCTCAGGGGCACTTCAAAATAAAACATATTATTTACTGCCAGGTTATAGCGGGCTTTGAACAATTCAATGAGGTTTTTCAATTTTGAAAATCGGATTACTAATAACGATACTACAGCTCTGTCCGTTTTTTATGCACCTCCTGTATTTATTAAGTCGCCTACTTCGAATGAAAAATTTCAAATATTAATAGCTCTCTCACTTGTCAAAAACAGTCGATTCATTTCGAGGGATTACGAAAATAAGATAAAATAAAATAATACTCTGTAAAAAATCGTAGACAAGTCAAAATACAAAATACTGTTCCATATGTATAAGTAATAATTAATTAATAATAAAAATAGTTAATAAAAGCTAAAAGCATTTATCACATTAACAAATGAAATAAATTAATATTGATCATTACGTGTAGTTAAATGAAGATTTTGTAAATTTATTTAAGTTATTTATTTAAATTTATTAATTAGCCAAATACCAGACTAATAGAACAAAATTACTGAAATACAATGTCTAACTAATATAGTATATACCTAACTATTATATACAGTGTGTGGCATTTATCTGGGATCGGTCGATCACGGCTTACCTATTCATTTTATCAAAAAATGTTTTAAGTAAAAATTATTCAGGATCAAGCAGTCCATACTGTAAAAATATTCTGATGTATACAGGATGTTCAGTTTCGCTTTTACATTAGGCAACTTTGTTATGGAACACTCTGTATATTATTGCATTTTTAAATTCTACGGTAAAATTTAGAGTAATTTTAATTAACTAATACTATACTAAAACTAAAAAAAAAAGTTTCTGAGATATTTAGCTTTTAAGAAAAAAAAATACATTTGCACCGTTCTCTTAGAAAGTCAATGCAACCATTGTTGATGGTTGTTTTACAATAATTCCTGGGCATCTTTATGCCAATGCTTCAAGCTGAATAGTTCACATTAAACATCTTAATTTTGTTATACAGAGTGTTCGAAAATTGAATATTAACTTGAGCATCTTTAAATTTTTATGTCATTGGATAGAGATTTAAGACCTATTTCTATCGTACATAGGATTCCCTATACCTAATATTAATACTTTCTGAGTTATAAGTTAATTAGTATCACAAAATTAATTTTTCCAAATAACATGTGAAAAAGAAGGTTGTTAGGTGTTTTGTTACAAATTTATTGAATAGGGAGGTGGAGATGTTCATTGAAAGCATCTAAGATATTGAAATAAAGTTGCAGTAGGTCGCACTTTTTATAACTGTTTTATTCATACAAGAAGAATTCCAGTTATAATACAACAATTCTTCTTTTCAATAGCTGTTATACAAGTATTATTTCTAAGATTGAACAATGGCAATCTTACTCATGTTGAGACATTATTGTAATGAGGGACGAAACAATAATGTCTGTTGCTAGTTATTAAAACAAAATGTTATCAGGTATTCAATAGAAATAAGAGGTATCTGTTTTATTGTTTTTGTATTTTTCAACGAAAAAAAAACCTTTTAAAATGTTATGTTGACAATAAACTTACATACATTTTTTTATTTCTATGTAATATTCATTCAATTAAGCCATGATTTATAACGAATAATATAAGTTCCCGCTACGATCATTTGTTTGGTTTTAATTTTTACACACCCAGTATACGCTATATCAATTTTGATTACTGCAAGATCATTTTTTATTAAGGCAGAACTTTTTATAAAGAATAACTTTTTTCGTAAAACTAAAAATAACAAAGTTTTCCATATGTCGCCAACTTAAGTAGACACACTGTATGTATACAGGCTGTTCAAAGTTATCTGCGCACTATTGCTATCTTCGTTATTTTTGGAGCTATAGAGTCGGTTAAATTAGCAAAGATACAGTGATTTTTCCGCTGATTACAATGCTTCACACAAAAAAAACAATTGCGCATCACATTTCAGAGCCAACTCAGATAATGACCAATTATAAAAGCTCTTCAAAATGACCACCCGTATTGTTGATACAGAGTTCCAAGCGTTGTTGAAATGACAATTTCACACGTAAAAGTGTGTCGGGATTTATTTAACGAAAAACTATAGAAAATCTATTTTTCATATCTTCTGGCGTAGTTCCTACATCTTGGTAAACTATGGCTTTGATATGTCCCCATAAAAAATAATCAAATGGTAAAGTCAGGAGACCTAACGGGCCATGCGATAGGTCCTCC
>JAFFZR010000385.1:0-11405 GCA_018397195.1 Lethrus apterus
CAGCGATTTCTTTAAAGTTAGTACGTAAAATTAAGTTTTTTGAAGTAATCGCTAATTACGGCGGAATGCATGAATCAAATTCAAAAAAAAAGTTAGATATCAATAGATACCCCCAAAACACTTCGAACTATGCAAACTGATACTAGGTGTCCCATTTAAAAAAATGGCATGCGACCACACAGATCTTTTTCGGGACACCTGTATGTTCAAAAATAATTTCCTGAAATGATCATTTATCTCTAGTTAAACGCTGCCTTTGATAAAAATTTCTAATTGTAACAGGAAATGAGAAATGGAAGAACGGAGCTAATATGCAGGACCCTGTATAAGTCCGAACTCGACGTAAAATCGTCAGCCTGATTGTGGCTCGCCTCCTGAAAATGATAAAACCTGTTGATAGTGTTATAATTAAAGTGACTAATAAAGGATTAAGACAACATTTGGGTGAGTCATTTGTACTAATTATTTAGACATTTATGAATTAAATTTTTAACAAATAAAATTATGTAAATTATTTTGAAATTCAATTGAATATTTTTTTTTATTAATGAATAGAAACATGAAATGATTGAATGACAATCTTGTATTTATTAATAAATAATGTAACTAACCTGTATATTACACCGTTGATGTGAACCGAGCGGGTCATTGTCCTTGAAACGGTCGCATGCAGTATATAATTTTATCCTGAAACACGTTCAGATAAATTAATTTGTGTATAGAAATTGTAAATTAAAATGTTACATTGATTGTATTCAAATACTCACTTTAGTTTGTTTTGGCTTATGATATTTAAATAAATCGATCAAGTTGTTTGTCAAACACATTTTCCGAACTTGCGTAGACATTTTAACTAGCCGGACACGTGATTGTAAGTGTTGCCAATTTAGAAATTCGGGGTTTTAACTTTTAATGGGATTTTATGTTGTCCGAGATTGACAGAATGATGAAACAATATAATGAGATTTTATATTTGGTATTGTACGAGATTGACAAAATGACGAAACAATTTCAACAACGTGGATTATATTTTATTTAAATTATGTGAGCCAGGCGTTTGACAAGGTTTGGCATCCCGAACTGCTCCATAAGATCAAAGAAACTATTAAAGTACTTTCACATCCTAATAATATCTCTCCAATCGTCAATTTAGAACCAGAGTAGGAGAAGAAGTCTCGGAAAAAAATCCCTGTTAAATCAGGAGTTCCTCAGGGTAGTGTCGTGGGACCATTACTCTATATCCTCTACATAGGAGACCTCAAAATCATACAAATCAACTCCAAATATAGCTAGAAAGAGAATCAATGAAGTCTATACATATTGATTTCACACTAAGAAGAGGACAGCCACCTATAAATTTATACAAGATTGAACTACCTCGTGCTGAAAGTACAAAATACCTGGGTCTTCACATTGATACTAGGCTCACGTGAAAAGCGTATATAAAGCGTATATAAAAAAAGGAAACAGATTGATCTGAAGGTCAAAGAGATCTATTCGGTGATGGAATGCAAAACTAACTAATCCCTCGAAAACTTTGCTTTATAAAAAATATTAAAAAATACTTGGCTGTATGGAATATAAATATGGTGATGTGCAAGTAAATCAAGCCATAATACAAAGAAGCCAGTCAAAAATACTACTACTATTCATGCTCACTAATGCACCCTACTTTTTATCTAATCATACACTGTGTGAAGATCTTCGAGTGCCGTTTATAAAAAATGTTATCAAAGCGAGAAGTATAATACACCACGATAGAATAGAAGCCCACTCAAACATCTTTTTACAACCTCTACTTGAACTAACCAATTGATTGCTAAAATATTGGCCAGCTGACCTGAAGGAATGGTAGGAGATTCCATCAGTGTAATGAATCTCGTCACTCCAGTAAAGAGCCGTAGCTCACAAGCCATCTAATTAGCTCATAAAATATTATGTATTCTGATTGTTGAAAGAAAATATATATGGCACATCAAAATAATTAAAACTTCCAAAATAACGTATTCGTTTGTAGAAATAAATATAAACACGATTAACAATCCATTAAACAATCCACTTTGATACATTTCAAATGACTTTATTAGATCGTATGCATTGAAGACCTATAACAGTAATCCTTTATTGTTTGGAAACTCGTTAGTAGGATGGCCCCAGGATAACTAGGCAGGAAACGATCCGGAACTGTACATCCCGCTCTGGCCAATGATGCCATGCGGCAAAATTCAATAAATTCGCATTGAAGTAACTCTTTGTGCATGGATTTAGAAAGAGGTAGTTCCTGAATTAAATTTTGTAATTTCAAATTGTATTTCAATTTGTACTACTATTATTCAAAAGTAATTCACTCCAAGTTATATTTATGGTTACTTTTTACAAACAAGTCACAACATTTTTTTCATAATGTTCATAAATCAAAGCATCCTTTGAAAATTTGTGAAAGCTTTCAACTAATTGATAGAAAATATACTAAATTGAATCAATCGAAAACTGTTTTACATTTTTATTTAATTTTTTGCGATGTAAGATTTTGTTCTGGATTTATTTTTAAACTTATGCGCTTTGTCTTTATATGAAATGTAAAATCACACGAAATAAATATCAAATGTCGATAACAAAGACGTAGGTATCAATAAAATTGAAAAATTTTTCTCTTTTGCACGTAGCAGACAAAAATGGAAATAGAAAAGGAAAAAGCAATTGTTGATAAGTTTAATATCCGTCGAGTTTCGATTGAAGAGACGCTAACCCTCTCATTTTATATCCCTAGAAAAATCGACCCATTCCTAATGGAGGGAGTGGTTCGTTGTGAATGCGTGGTTCGTTGTAAGTGAAGAATTGCCTTACTTGACAGATTTACAAGTTATAGTTACTTTTTTGTATAAACAAACTTATATGTTTATGAATTTATAAATTGTTTATAAAGCAACTTTGACATACTTTCTCCTTCGTGTTTTATGAATTCACGACTAATATATTCTAAATACGAGAGTAATTAACAAAAAATGGTTTTTAATTAATTAATATAACGGCTTTATTTATATTTTCTTAATTTGTTTCGCAGAAAGGAAATTTACATTTTTATAAATTCGTTTTTCCGCATAAAATGTCTCCAGACACGAGGATTTAAAACCCATTTATCTTGTCCCGAGCATGAAGAATGGATTAGTTATCTATGTAAACGAATTGCTAAATTAAACATTTTTTTTAAATGATAAAGATGTATTATCTTTATTTAAATTTAATTTTAAAATCGGAGTAAATTATTTCTTATTCATTGAAAGGTTTGTTAAAATAAAAATTCTGAAAACATTATTTTATTGAGATAGCTGTCGGTGCTTTGCCAACTTTGTAAATATTTTACTTTAAAATACTTTGACACAGTATCCAAGTTTTAAAGTATTTTCCTATGAATGTCTGTCTTGCTGACCAACCTAAGCTATTTTCATTAAGAAGTCAAACACCAAAAGATGTTTCTGTCTTTCTTAATATATTCAAGCAAAAAAATTAGATAATGAGGTAAAAGCTTATCAAAGTGGGAAGATAAAAGGGAGCATTCAGCGAACTGTTGGAAAATAGTTGGGAATATCAGAAGGAAAAAAAAAACGATTGAAAAGTAAAAATGTACTGATTCTCTTTCACCCGAATTTTGTTATTCATTTTTGGTAAGTTTTGGTGAAGGTGATTTTTTAAAATTCATTTTTTCTGTGTTAGAAGTTGCTATGAAATAAATGGAAATGTTGAAGGAGAGCATGATACTGTTGAGAAGTTGTGCAAATTTTTATGTACGAAGTGGATGGTATTTAGAAACAGGTTTAATTAAAGTGGAGATTTTCAATGTACAATTTACTATTAATATGAAGACAATTTCTGAAAACAGGAATTTTTCAAATGCTGTAAATTAGCTCTTTATTCTATAAGGCTTTATATTATATATTGTGGACTTGGAGCCGACCGAATTGAGTTCGCTTTTTTCCTTCTTGTCATAAATCGTTATGGGTTTTCGCGACGTTTTCACCATCTTTTTCTATCCTTCATTTTTTCTCTCCATCCTACAGTTCTCATACCTTTAATGGCTTTGATAACTTGATGCTCCCATATTACTTTAGATCTTCCTCAGGATCTGCTTTTTGTTGGTTTTCATTTGGTAATTCTTTTTATTTTATATTTATTTTCTTGATGCCCAAACCGTTGGGATTTTATTACCTTCACTTATTCTTTTAGGATTTTTCATATTTAGTAATTGATTAGAGTTCCTTGTTTTTCATTTGTTTTTCTCATTATTTTCCTTTAAAATATCATTAATTTCTCTTCAACTGCTTTTGTGAGGCACATAGTTTCCGCACCATATAGTCCAGTCAATCTATCCAAAAATAAGTCGAAATCTACATAAAATGTCGTAACTTGGGTGATAGTATGATTTGTTAGAGGGGTGTATTCTGAGCATAAAGCCGGATTTCTGGGGTTCCCCGAGTGTCAGTGGCGCCGCTATCGCGAGTAACGTGTTTAATTCGGTATTTCGAGAACGAATCATTTTACACAAAAAACTATGGAGACCTTTTCTTTTAAATTGAATTTCCTCACTTTTTATTCGAAACTTTTTTTTCCAACACCAATACTTGTCGAGTTATTTCGTTAGAAATTCACAAACTTCCGTATTTCGTCTGTTTTTTGCCCTTACCTCCCTATCCGTTCACTTTTATCGAATTTTATTTATTACCAAACATAGAGACCATTTAATTATCTACATCTTTTGTTTAAAACTTTTTTCTCTACTAACAATACTTTGGTAGTTATATTATCGATCGAACTCCGCGCTGCATTTTCACAAAGTGTGTCTTTTGGAATTCCATATGGACACCATCTGCATCTAGAATTTCAAAGTACAATAAAAATAACTTTAAAATCTATTTAATATGTTCACATAATGAGACGCACAACTCATTTCTTATAATTTTATGCAAATGACACATTTGACCAACACGAGAGGCTACGGACATGCTACTAATGTACTTTTCACGGAGTTGCCGTAAATAATAATTAGTTCCTGACGATATTTGCATACATAGATATGTGACCCTTTTTATCATTTGTCAGATTATACCGTTTAACTTGAAATTTATTTGAAATGAAGACGAACATAATACAGAGAAAATCGATTACAAATACGAAAAATTAACTTAAATTGAATAATTAATGGATGGGTTTTAAATTTTAAACGTAAAATACAATTTTCGTAGCCAACTTCTATTAAGTTCCAATTAATTACGACAATTGACATCTTATCTAAGCAAAGTTTTAACGGCAAAGTCGCATAAGGAAATTAATGATTCGATCTTGATTAAGTTCCACTCTAGACGAAATCGCAAGGGTTATAACTTTTAGTGTGTTACTGCGGTACATTTAATGAATGTTTGATGGAAAAAACAACCGCAATATATGATAAGCACGCGATCGTAGTAATTTTGATGACGTAGCTTGTCACGGCGTTTATTTAAATAAAACGGATTTCTTGACGTAGCGACTGAGAATGTTATTTTCCATAAAACAGTGAGGACAAAAAGTAAGGAATATTTAAAATAAAAACGAACTCAACCGGTTTTTTAAAAAACGCTGAAACAGGTCGATTTTTGATTTCAAAAATACACATTAATATGTGCGATTCATCTTCCGATTTTCATTTGTTTTGTAGTTATGACGTCATCACAAAAAAAAGATAAATGACAACATAGATTTTTTTTAATGGAATCCTATAGTGATTTGTCTACTCCTTATGATCATGCAAAAAAATCATAAAGTTGCACTAAAAAAATTCTGAGAAAAATCGATCTGAAAATTTAATGTTGGGTGGGATTAAAGTATGGAATATTTAAAAAAACTCAATTGCTTTAAAAAACGCTGTAACGGGTCGATTTTATTTTTTAAAAATACACATTAATATGTGCCATTCACTTTCCGATTTTCATTTGTTTTGTAGTTATGACGTCATAACAAAAAATTTAAATGGCGACATACATTTTTTTAGTGGAATCCGATAGTGATGTTTCTACCCTTTATGATTATGCAAAAAAATCATAAGGTTGCATAAAAAAAATTCTGAGAAAAATCGAGCTGAACATTATTATTACTATTATTATCATGGTAACTTGAGTCATAAAGGGTAGAAAAATCACTATCGGATTCCACAAAAAAAAATCTATGTTGTCATTTATTTTTTTTTGTGATGACGTCATAACTACAAAACAAATGAAAGTCGGAAGATGAATCGCACATATTAATGTGTATTTTTGAAATCAAAAATCGACCGTTTCAGCGTTTTTTTAAAAACCGGTTGAGTTCGTTTTTATTTTAAATATTCCTTACTTTTTGTCCTCACTGTATTTACATATACGGTTGGAAATTGAAAACTAATAAGAAAACTTTCTAATTGTATAACATTGAGAAATATGCACATAAAAAAGGACAAATATTTAAGTTTACTAAATTAATAAAAATGGTACATTTTCCTACTGTGACAACGCATTTTCCAGTAAAAATTAAAGACACGGTGCTGTTTTCCTCGAGTTATTTCGAAAAAATAAAATAAAGGACGAGGGCGTACCTGAGCTCGATGCTTACGTTGAAGCCTGCTGGAATAATAATTATAATTATATAATATATATTCTTTCTTCATATAAAAATGTTGACTTCGATCCCGTTTCTACGATTAGATAGATAACTGTTTCTCCATTTTATTTGAGTTATCTCTAATACAAGACGCTTATATGGAAAAATAGACAGATAAAAAGAAATAAAAACAATGAAAATGACATGTCTTGCAAATGCAACAAAAATGAAAGTTGAACGATCAATAATTACCGTTGAAAGATAATTTGTGTCTCAAACTGTGCAGTAAAGTTGAGAAATATGACGGTGAGATACACAAAAGGATTTTCGTAATCCTGCGCCGCTTAGTGGAAAAATTATTTAGCCGTCGGCGTCGTCACGCAAATTATTTATGACGTGTTATTACCCCATATTTTCAGTGAGAATTTCTCTTTGAAAAAGCACGTCAAACAAAATAAAAAAGGATAAAATAGTGTAGCCATATTTTCAAATGGATAATACAAAATATACAATGTGTCCCAGGATTGATGTTAAAAAAAGGTGATGGACAAAAAATTTTGAATTGAAGATTGTGGGATTAAGTCCTGATTGGTTTGAAGAGAATTTTAAGAATATTATCAGTTTTTGAAAAACAAGTCGGCCTTGACGGTGCAACGAAAATCTTTTCAGATAAAGTACCCTTTTTGTTCGTGATAGGGCAAAATTTTACTAAGAAAAGTTGTTGAGAATGAGAAATTATGGATCTATACAAAATTTCTTCATATTAATCAACGATTGTTTTTTTCATGGCTTTCTGGCAGTTATATTGAATAAATAATTTGTTGTAGATCAATGTTATTATTACGTTTCGTGAGTTAAATTTGTTGTAAATATTATTTGCTTCGTTCAATGTTCTACAAATAAAATTTTTAATACAATTTGTTTGTTTAATCTTAAGGGGGGAAACCACATTAGGAGGTTCAAAAATCGTTTACATAAATCGTTAGCTTAACTATCTAAGAATACGCTGTCAAAATTTCAAAGCGAAATTCGCATTTGTTTAGATTTTATGAGCATAGAACCGAGCGCTCGTCGGGTACAGGCTAAAGGCTCGAGCGCAGATACGGTGGAGCACTACCTCAGGTAAAGTCTCGGCCGGTTCGGCTTTTAGTCGCTTTGTTTACTAACGTAGCCTTGTAGCGGAACCCCACCTTTGTATCATTCTTTTCAAATAATGGTATAGAAGATACTATAGTTTTCGAGAATTTTTTTTCAAACTTGTTTATCTCGAAATGACTTTTTTCACATTTGCGTGCAGTCTAATTCAAGTAATGAACCGATCGTTATGAAAATTGATAGTATGATTCTTTATGAAATTACGAATTATATGAACTTTTGAGATGATATCATGATTTTAAGGGTACTTTTTTTGCATAATTAGTGACAAAAAAATGGTGAAAATTAAAGTAAATTTTTCCAACGCCTGCAAAATTTTTAATTTTCATTATTTTCACCTGCATTGAGGTTCATATTCTTAGAAAATAAGTTATTAATGTAAAATCAAAACCTTTTTGATTTTAGATGAAGATCGGAATGGCTAGACGGCCCGCAATTGGAGAACTATACTTACAACCTTCAGCGGACATCAGTGCGTAATTTTGTTATTTTTGGCTGAAATTATTCAAAAAAATTCACATAAGTTGTTCGAAATATGAATAAGATGATGTCAAAACTTGATTGAATTCTAATTAATTCTTACCACCCAAAAAAAAAAAAACTAAAAAGCAGTGTCAAACAGCCTCCTAATGTGGTTTCCCCCTTAAAAATCACTGTTTAATTAAAATAAGTTCCTGAAATTTGTATAGGGCCATAATTTCTCATTCTGAACAAATTTTCTTAATAAAATTTTGCCGTATCATGAATAAAAATATTACTGTACCAGAAAAGAAAATAGTTTTCGCTTCACTGTCAAGGCCGACTTATTTTTCAAAAACTGAAAATATTCATAAAATTTTTTTCAAATCAAGCAGGACTTAATACCACAATCTTAAAATAAAATTCAATATTTTTTAGTCCATCGCACCTTTGGTAACATAAATTTTGGGACACATTGTATATAATTGAAATATGTCAAAGAGAAATAAAACAAAAGATTCAAATACTGAAGTTAATAATTAATAACAATAAAAGAAAAGAAAATCTAAAACTCTGGAACGATAATCGATAAAAGCATTCTTATTTATTAATAAGATGTCGATTGATTGTCCATTATTGTATAACCTACAAATTCAACAAATATTGGTAATAATAAATGTGGCCCAACATTTAATTTATAATTTATTAATATTTTGAAAAAAAAAAGATGAGAGATAGGATAGTCCGAAAGGACAGGTTAGTCTACGATGGAGAGGAAAGAGAATTGTTGTGTAAATTTGTGAGGAGATGGACGAAGGTTTGAACGAATCTATGCACGTATGGGAGGGCATCAAAGCATTTGGTGCATAGAAGATGTGGCTCAGAACATATTGGCAAGATTCAGGTGTGGGAATGTGGAGTATCAAATAAATATTGAATGAGGGAGGATTATTGAATATTTAGGTTTCTGATTTCTGGTTTCTGGCAGTGATAGACGGAATGATGCATGATTGCTGGACTCCTCCCAAAGAGGAAAACTTCACGTTGGGAAGGAACTAATGGAAGTGCCTGACCGAATCAACAGAAAATCAATCAACTGAAAAAGTTAAAGAAAAAATTGAAGGATTTGTTGAATTTTTTTTAATCAATGTGCCTGATAAAGATTTTTTAATTTTTTTATTATTTGAGAATAGGAATAAGTCACAGGGAAAAAAGTAAAAATAGACCGAGAGCTAAATCAAATATTCGTATTACTACTATTGGCGTAAATTAAGAATTAAACTAGAAGGGATTTGAAATATTCAAAAATAAAAAAGAAAATAGTATGTAAGTAATTGTAAATGCTCTTAATAAAAGAAAACAGGTTACTTTTGTTAACGACAAATCCAATGCTCTTGATAAAAAAAAAAAACATTAAGGGGGGAAACCACATTAGGAGGCTGTTTGACACTGATTTTTTAGGTTTTTTTTTGGGTGGGAAGAATTAAATAGAATTCAATCAAATTTTGACATCATCTTATTTATATTTCGAACAACTTATGTGAATTTTTTTTTTTTTACTTTCAGCCAAAAATAACAAAATTACGCACTGATGTCCGCTGAAGGTTGTAAGTATAGTTCTCCAATTGCGGGCCATGTAGCCATTCCGATTTTCATCAGAAATCAAAAATGTTTTGATTTTACATTAATAACTTATTTTCTAAGAATATGAACCTAAATGCAGGTGAAAATAATGAAAATTAAAAATTTTGCAGGCGTTGGAAAAATTTACTTTTTCACCATTTTTTTCACTAATTATGCAAAAAAATACCCTTAAAATCATGATATCATCTCAAAAGGTGGTTCATATAATTCGTAATTTCATAAAGAACCATACTATCAATTTTCATAATGATCCGTTCATTACTTTTTGAGTTAGACTTCATGCAAATGTGAAAAAAGTCATTTCGACATAAACGCGTTTGAAAAAAAAATCTCGAAAACTAGTACCTTCTATAGCATTATTTGAAAAGAAAGATACAAAGGTGGTGTTCCGCTACAAGGCTACGTTAGTAAACAAAGCGACTAAAGCCGAACCGGCCAAGACTTTACCTGAGGTAGTGCTCCATCCTATCTGCTGTGCGCTCGAGCCTTTAGCCTGTACCCGATGAGCGCTTGGTTCTATGCTCATAAAATCTAAACAAATGCGAATTTCGCTTTGAAATTTTCACAGCGTATTGTTGAACCTCCTAATGTGGTTTCCCACTTAAATGTAGATGGAAAGTTTCAATATTTGTCATGAAAAATATAATTTCATATATAATTAGAAGGTTTAATTAAAAAGATTCATAGATTTCGCTCTGATTTTGACATACATATATTATGAAATCTTTTAGAAATATACCATTTTCCTTTGAAAAACAAAGGAAAAAAATGAACGCAACATCAGAAAATGATATGTCGAGTGCACGACACTCGACATATCCCGTAAAATCTAACATTAATGCAGATAAGTTAATATTTAGATAATAATTTTGAGACGTTTGTCATTTTTACATAGTAATAAATGGACGATTACTTTCCTCAGGTCGAGAGGACAAAGAAAAGCCAAGAATATCAACTAATGAAATAAAATCTTAGCCCGGAATTAAACCACAAATCACGACTTGAATATTAGTAAGAAACTTTATGTTAGGGGCTCGATCTTTCAAAGGTGAACGTAGACTGAATACAGACTGAACGTGTTGGCCGATGAAAATAAAGACGAATTTTCTTGAATAGCAAAAAAAAAAAATTTAAAGATAATGACATCCATAACAAGTTATATGAATTTGTGTGAGTATTTATTCATTCGCCACCGGTTTCAGCTAAACAGCCATCTTCAGTCAAAATCGTCGATGTAGAAATACGATATCGCTTGGAAGAACACATTTAAATTTGTTGAAATAATAAAAAATAATTTAACTACTGGTAGATCAAAGTCTGATAAGCAAACGAGCAGAAATTATATGAATTTTTTATTTGGTAATGAAGAATTATTAATGTACACATGGAAAAATATGCCAGTTAGAGAATAATGCATAATGCTTTGTAAATAAAACAATCAAGACTAATTAACAATAAGGTTGTTTTGACTCAACTATTTTTATAATAAAAATAAAAATAACTCGATCAATTAAACGTAACAATGTTATACTGGACAGTTA
>JAFFZR010000386.1:0-11202 GCA_018397195.1 Lethrus apterus
CCTGTATTAATGTCGTCGTAGCTCTTTTGTTTTTCATTTCTGGGTTATAGTAGTATAAGAAGATTTTGTGCAAAATTTCATTTTCTACCGACTGCTACATAAATACACAGGGTGTTCCATTTAAAAAAATCTAATTATCTGAGTTGGCTCTGAAATGTGATGCGCAATTGTTTTTTTGTGTAGACCGTTGTAATCAGCGGAAAAATCACTGCATCTTTGATAATTTAACCGACTCTGTAGCTCCAAAAATAACGAAAATAGCAATAGTGCGCAGATAACTTTGAACAACCTGTATAACAATATAATATAATAATAATACAGAGTGAGCAACTGGACCACCACGTGACCACATACGTCACAAAAATAGTGTATTTTTTTGCTTTACTGCTACCCATACTGCTTATTGTATTTACGTTCTGTCATAAATACTGAAATGAAAACCTTTTTCCAAATTATTTCTGTATTAAATGTATTCTTTTAAAAAGCAATTTATTCTTCTAAGTCATTTTGAAGGTATACTAGTAGTGATCAAGCTAATAATTTGACACTTCTCTTCTTTTAAGGTTATAGTTATAAAATAGTACCAACTTAGCAATGTCGCCACCTTAAAATTTGAGGTCACGTGGTGGTCACTTCCAATTGCTCACTCTGTAAATAGTAAAGAATTAAATATCAGGGAAGGGTTTTCCTGATATTTAATACAATTACAATTACTACAATTAATACAAATTACTGTCGATCTTCCTTATAATATTTTATGTAATATTTCATTCATTTTCAAGGTTTTTTGTTTATTCTAACCTAATTTTCATTTTTCACCCATGTATGTGATTAAAGCCTTTTCAAACACAATTACATCTAACGTTTTCATTTTTAAAAATAATCATCAGCGTAATTTCCGCTTGCAGACTTCACGTTTGAATAACACTTAATTCTTCGAAATATATATGTTATGCCATATTATCCCATATTACACGATGCTACGTTATTTAAAAATTTTTCAATTTCAAATTAAATTTCAAAAATTAAAAAGTATTAAAATTATAACGCAATGAAATGTGTCCTAATAGCCAATTACATTCAAGCTGATCTACATCGTCGGCTGGCTTGAGGGATTAGGGGCTTAGGGGACGCTCTAAAGGGATGATAAAATGGGCCTAAGAGGCCTAAGTGCTACTGTGGCCTTCGGATCGCACACCCTTCAAATCTTGAAATACAGAAATCCAAAATCCAGTCAATTGCATTTTTAATTTTTCATCATAGGTACCAATTGCTTACATTTACATTGACATTTGTAAATTGCATTGATGTTAATATTTTTATATTTTTGTTTCATATACAATTAAATAGATAAAATTGTCGCCTAATGAAATTTCGTAATTTCTACCTCTGGCGAAAGTTATTTCGCAAAAACAGGAAGAACCGCGACAATATCGCGTGCACACAAACACAACAAACATACAAACGTAGAAAAAGCCATCTCACGGGTCAAAATAAAATTTCGACCGATTCAACTCAAGTCCAAAAAAAAAAAAAAAGAATGTGCGCTCGGACTTTGCCTCAAAGAGTCATAGTTCACGTTTACATCCAATAACTTATTAATGCACCACAAGTAAAAGTAATTTTTCTAGACTGCGGCGCGGTGAACGTTAAATTTTCTCAGCGAATCTTCTTCGATCCATTAGTGGGAGAAATTCGTATTTATACACACGCATGGTTTCACCAAGCATCATCTGTTCAAGTACAGTGTTAAGATGAGACCTATATTGGTACGTACAATTTATTATTTAAAAATTTTGAAAATACATAAATGGTTTTCTTTCGAAAGGTACAATCTTGTTGTTTTATAAATTTAAAAAAAAAACGATTCGCAACGAACTTTATCGTTTTATTTCAGCTTGTGACGTCATTGTTGGCTTTGGCTTCGGCCAAACCGGAAGCTGGATACAATTACAGCCCGCCGTCTAGTTCGTATGGAGCGCCATCTGGGGGCGGGGGTGGTTTCGGTGGAACCGGAGGAGGATTCGTAGGGGGCGGCCACGGGGGCGGTGGTTTTGGAGGCACCGGTGGAGGAGGTAAACACCCTGCTTTCATTTAAATGTATAAAGCAAGTTATTTTGTAACTAGGTGCATGGAATGAGGTGTATACTCGACATTTTTCATATTCAAACCTCCGATTGATATACGACCATTTTTTGTAAGAAATGTATTATTCCTTGATTAGTTGCCCACCTGATCTGGCGTCATACCCGTGAAGCAAAACATGCCATTTTGGTTTACGATGTGGTCCCAATTTTTGCTAGAAATCTTTTTTTAAATTGTCCCTTAGAGCCTTCCTGGCGGTAATCGTACGATCAGCCATCTGCTTAAATTCCTTTTGCCAATCTGCCTTCAAACTAGCATTACCTAACACTTTAGTCACAAGCCTAGAACCATTTATTGGTGGATTTGAATACAGTCCTCTGATTATAATTTTCATTTGTGACAAAACTTTTGTGCTTTCTTCCTTCTTCCAAAATAGTTAGTGCATCAACTCTTTCCCCATACAATCCCATATTTTTTGCTTTTTGCCAGTATAATATTTACACCTTCTTTCACGAATTTTCTAATAGCATATGCATCCCTGGCCGCATCCCCAAATGCAAAACCTTGATAGGCCATTTCAAAGAAGGGGAGCAGTTTCTTTTTTTCACAGACATCGATTCATTCGATTGTGTGCACAAGCATGAAATAGTACACATGACGAATCGGGTAATTTCGAAAGATCTTCCATAAGTCCGGTAAAATTCAAAGCGCAAGTTTTCCCATCGTAATACTTATATTGCTTTACTTCTAATCCAGAATGTTTGGCAATTTGATTGCGATTGCCTCAAGTCGGAGTCGGTACATGTATAAGCTTTTGAGGGTAAAATGTCGAGATGAATTGAAAACCTAGCTTTAAAAAAAATCCAAAAATTTACAATTTACAGGTTTCGGGGGTGGATTCGGTGGGGGAGCCGGGGGTGGATTCGGTGGGGGGGCCGGAGCCGGATTCGGAGGAGGATTCGGTGGCGGAGCGGGCGGTGGTTTCGGAGGGGGCGCCGGAGGAGGTAAATTAAATTTTGGTCAAAATGTTCCCAATTATTTTATTTTATTTATTATTTTAGGATTCGGTGGTGGTGGCGGCGGCGGTTTCGGAGGCGGATTCGGTGGGGGCTTCGGCGGCGGTACTACCGTACAAAAGCACATTTACGTGCACGTTCCCCCACCCGAACCGGAAGAATTCCGTCCGCAACGTCCGATCATCACAGGACAGGCGCAAAAACACTACAAAATCATCTTCATTAAGGCTCCAAGCGCTCCGACTCCGACCGCTCCTGTTATACCGCTTCAACCGCAAAACGAAGAAAAGACTTTGGTTTACGTTTTGGTGAAGAAACCGGAAGAAGCACCGGAAATTAATATTCCCACGCCCGTACCAACTCAACCAAGCAAACCGGAAGTCTACTTCATTAGATACAAAACGCAGGTAAGTGTGGACGTGGCTTGATCATTATTTTTCAGTTTCAATTTTCTCAACTCAACAACTGTAAGTGATCAAAATTATTTAAATTATCTTAAAGTTGTAAATGGTCTCCGGCAATCGGACCGTAAGATTTTTTCAAAACTTAGAAGAACTCAAAAACTTTTACAACTTAAAAAAAAAATGTTTCAAGATTGTCATACAACGTGTTCTAAAAATTCCAGTTTTTCTCATGAAACATTTTTTTTTGTTGAGCCATCAGTACCATCAGTACCATTAATATTTTTAAATTAAGTACAAGTTAAAAAAAATGTTCCAAAGATTGTCATTGTAACACAACGTGCTCTAAAAATTCCAGTTTTTCTCATGAAACATTTTTTTTTGTTGAGCCATCAGTACCATCAGTACCATTAATATTTTTAAATTAAGTACAAGTTAAAAAAAATGTTCCATAGATTGTCATTGTAATACAACGTGTTCTAAAAATTCCAGTTTTTCTCATGAAACATTTTTTTGTTGAGCCGTCAGTATCACCAGTACTGATTTTTTTCAAAATATGAAGTGTGCATATTCAGGAGAACACCTGCCATAAAATGGGGGAAAATATGACGCCACAAGGAAGTAGACTCGAAAAAAATAAAAATAATTAATTTCCTAATATTTTAAGTTATTAAATTTCAAAAACCGTCTTGCATTCTGATGTCCAGTTTTGCTTGTAAAAACGACTAATGACTATGACCCTGTTCCGGGGTTAAAGTCATGTATCGTGACCGCCGTGGATAACAATTGAAAGTGCTCTATGCGAACGTGATTTATTTGAACTTTCTCCGTAATGGATGATTAGAAATTGAAGAAGACGTCGGGAAGAAAGTGCAAACATCTGGTGGATGCTAATTGTTTTGCGGACGCGACATACATCCTTGTCGAAATCGACGGGCAAATAAATCAATTTGACGTGAAATTTTCTCAAATGACGCGTTTCAAATATTGATCATTAGGCGACGTTCGCAAACAAACTTTGTTTATAATTAATAATTGATTTTTAATTTCATTGGTTCAAATGTTGATCAATTCCTTAATTTTTACCATTTATTTGTTGGATTAATTTTGTGTTAAGAGTTGACTATTTATTTTCAAAATTTTAATTTTGAATTATCCGCCATTTTTGACTTTTTATACCACGTTCTTCAACTATTTATGAACATGGAATATTGATACAATAGATTCAAATGTCATTATTATTTAATAACTTGTTCACAATTGAAATAACCGACTTCGAAACACCACTTCCGTTATAACCGGAAGTATTTTGTGAACCAATTAAACACTACCGTTGGGAATAAGACTTTCATTTATTTCGAGTCAAGACGCTCTAATTATTGTCAAACGATGTGAACGCGAAACATTTAATTTTGCAGTTCCGGTGTACTCGTTACTGTGGGAGGTGAAAGTCACTGTTTCTCTGTTCTAATAGGTTAATTACGCTTGTGTGTAGCAAATTGTTCATTTATTTACACGAACTGATTTCTACCACTTTACAAGTTTTAATACATTTTTGTTAATTAAAATTTCTCATTCGTTTTTTTTTTCAATGTTTTAGAAAGCCGCAGGCGGGGGTGGAATCGGAGGAGGAATCGGCGGAGGTAATTACATATTTCAGCATGTTTAATTTTGTTAACATTTATCTGTTTTTTTTTCTTTCTCAAGAAAAAAAAAAACAGATAAGTATTCTATCAACCAAGAATTTGACACTAATGTTAACATTTATGATTTAGGTATCGGCGGAGGAATTGGCGGAGGAATCGGGGGAGGAATCGGCGGAGGTAATTACATATTTCATCATGTTTTTTTTTCTGTCTTGAGCGTGCAACCAAGTTGTTACACGCTCAAGAAAGAAAAAAAAACAGATAAGTATTCTATCAACCAAGAATTTGACACTAATGTTAACAATTATGATTTAGGTATCGGCGGAGGAATCGGCGGAGGAATCGGGGGAGGAATCGGCGGAGGTAATTACATATTTCATCATGTTTAATTTTGTTAACATTTATGATTTAGGTATCGGCGGAGGAATCGGGGGAGGAATCGGGGGAGGAATCGGCGGAGGTAAATATTTCAGCATTGTATTTCAACTTTGTTCAAGTAGCGGACGACTCTTGATGTTGCGGCGCTCACCGATAGGTGGAGTCGCACATCAGCTTGTTACACGAACTGCCGTTTTGGCAATAAAACCATAGGTTCGATTTGCATTGATCGCTCACAGCAGCCGTACTGACGACGGGTTAATCGCCCAAAAACTAAAGTCTGCGGAGGTGAGCGTTTAATGCAATGTCGAGCGTGTGTTTCAAATCTAATATTTCAGCATGTTTAATTTTGTTAACATTTATGATTTAGGTATCGGCGATGGTCATGGTGGTGGAATCGGAGGTGGAATCGGCGGAGGCGGTGGTGGAATATCCTCCAGTTACGGCCCTCCCGGTAAATCAGGACCCTATTAAGCAATACTTAAAAAATCCCACGCCGACACAGTTAGCCAGTCACAAGCGAACACTGTACACTATACATCGAGCGACCCATGAATCTTACTGGAAAACTATGTCGACGGTACGGGAATACTTAGGAAATCGGAGGGAGGCATTTGCTAATTTTGATTTTGATTTCATTCGAGACAATCGATAAGTGAATGTCTCGTTTTTACGGAAACTCGCCGGAAACGATCGACGTCCAAATAGTCGCAATTTACGATGTCGTTTGTTTCGCGCGATTTTCGCACTTGTTTTTGTATATATGTGCAATACGTTATATTAACATGTATTTTTTATATATTTTATGTGTTTTTTTCTGATGCGAAATACGGTGACAAATAAATGTATTTTTGTAAATTTGTGTTTTCATGTTTGACCTTTTGGGCATGATTTTTGGATTGTTATGTCAAATAAGCTTTCAGTAAGTGATACTTTCATAAAGAAAGAAATAACGTTTCTATAAGAAGCTTTTCGCCATTCTGGAAATTTTCCATAACCATACCAACTTATGATTCGCCATGGAAATTAATCAAAAATTAAATAAATAATAAAGGTAAAAAAAAAAGTTCTCAAAAGGGACATTAATCCAAGCAAGTCGAATCATCAAAACTAACCCAACTCCAACCACAGAAACTTAAAAATATAAAAATATACAGGGTGTTCAATTTAAAAAATTAATCGTTATGCTCATATCTTAGCAACGCGATGTTCTTTTGTTTTATAATTTATTGCGCGAAAGCGCATTGCAAGGTACTTAAACTTTGTCCATTTAACCAAGTTTGTATCTCTTTAAATAAAAAAGTTAGCTATTGTTGAATATATAATTCGTGAACATCCAAAATGCAAGAAATTATTGTTTTTTTTAACTCCTTAACTAGGGATCCTAGAAAAAAATTGTTTTATGATTAATTATAGCAGGCAACCAGAGCAACTTAAAAATATAAAAATATACACGGTGTTCAATTTAAAAAATTAATCGTTATGCTCATATCTTAGCAACGCGATGGTCTTTTGTTTTATAATTTAATGCGTAAAATGCGCATTGCGAGGTACTTAAACTTTGTCCATTTAACAAAGTTTGTATCTCTTTAAATTAAAAAGTTAGCTATTTGTAGAATGTTTCCATGAACAGACTGTATATCTAAAAAAATCTCAGAAATCCAAACAAGTCGTTTAAAAAACTTGGAAACATTCTCAGTTGAAGAATTATTGTCCCATAGCCATTTCTTCAAAGTTTTCAAAGGTATATGAGTATTAGATTTACAACTCGATATTAAATCATATTTTAAATACTTTAAAATCGACACCTGTCAGCTGTCACACATGAGAACATTAAATACCGGAAATCTGGTTGCGAATACGGTAATTTACTATATAAACGTGTCTCGCAAGTAACCAATCAGCGAGTGAATTTTTTAAGTGAGAATTTTAATTTACTCCTCCGATTTTACGAATGTAGTACAGAATCACTTCCATTCTATACAAAAAATCTCAGTTAAAGAATTATTGTCCCATAGCCATTTCTTCAAAGTTTGTAAAGGTATATGAGTATTAAATCTAGCTTTCTTCCCATGATTCCCTTGACCTTCCCTCTCTTTCTTTCCGGTCTTTTTTTACTAGTCTTCTGGGGTGTCTGTTCTCGTTCATCCTCGCAACATGCCCATGTTATTTCAGGTGTCGATTTTCTACCTCGTAGATGAAATAGGGATACTGCCTCGCCTTTTTCTTCTCTAGTAACTATGTTTCTTACGCGGTTTCTTTTGCCTTCCCTACCATTCACTGTGAATATTAATATATTAAATAAAAGACTTTTTATATAAAAAAGTAATGCAGTGGCATCTAGCGGAATATTAGTCAACTTTTTGCAAGGTTTTCATAATTATAATTATATTAATTATGTCATTATTCTTATTTCAAGATATCACAAAAGAAAGCTGCAAAAACATTAAACTGATTGTGTAACTAATCTGTCATAGGCGATTTGCACCGTCTTTCATCTTTTTTGGAATAAAATATAATAAAAATATAATTATTGCAATACACAAATTGCGGGCGAGCATTACCCACGGTGTTTTATGACTTGCTAATACACCCTGCAGGTAAGAGATGGCGCTGTGAAACTTTTCAAAACATTTAAGTGGCTTGTGAATTTTGTAAATAGTTTAACAAATATTTTGTGATTAAATGAATTTTTTTTTTTAATTTCTAACTTTTAAATAGTTTTCGTGATACCATGAATTTGACGATACTTTTATCTTCTTGTCATTTATGTTGTATGTATTTATACAGTGTGTCTCACTTTAGACGGCACCACCACAGTATTTTTTTATATATTATCAATTTAAAAAATTTCTTTTTTTCTGATTATACCCCTCACTAAATTGTACTTTCAGAGTATGTTACTTTCTCTTCAGGGTAAAATGCTAGTCTACTACGATTTAAAATAAACAGCGATATTGGAAAAGTCGTATTAGGGATTTTTTTATCAAAAAATCTTGTTAATAAAAATTGTTCCCAATAATTTAAATAAGCTAAATCCAAAGTTTCATTAAAAACAAAAAATTTTGAAAATTTCAAAAAATTTTCAAATATGCACGTGCTAATTGTGATTTAGTTGAAAATACTCTTATTTAAGTAATTAAGCATCGTTTTTTGTTATTGAATTAAAAGAATAAAATAACAAATCATGGCACACTTATGAGATTATTACTCGCACTTTCTCTCAGAAATTTTTTGAGAGGATTTTCAAATTTTTTTGTTTTTAATGAAATTTTGGATTTAGCTTATTTGAACGATTCTAAACAATGGAAGGAATGTCTTATCTGACGAAGAAATCATCATAAATAACAGACAACTTTAATTACACAAAAATATCTTCTTTTTTTGCTTTAATTAGTAACATTGCGAAGGTAATAAATATTTAATTTTAGTCTAAATTAACGACATGTTAGGAAGAAGAAGAACTTTTTGGTTGTCATTTGAAGAAATCATCGTGAATAGCATAAAAAAATATTTGTTGAGTTCCGTCGGTTGAATTTAGATTGTGGCAATTTATTTATTTATTTAGAAGAAATCGGACTACCTAGGGAAGATTGAAGAAATCAATTATTTGAATAACAAAGAAATCTTCACAGACACCATTTTTTTTTAACTGGACGATGATTTGGAAAAAATATTTCTTTCGAAGGAAGAAATTTGAAGAAGAATGAAAGAAGAAAGTAGATTTATTACCCGAAGCGATTTTTTCATTCATCATTTTTTTTGGGTTGGATGTTTCTTTAGAATGAGGAAATTAGATTCTTCAAATTGTTCATCCATAATGAACAATTGCTTTAATTGGTAATATTGCGAAGGTTAGACTAAAATAAACGACATGTTAGGAAGAAGAAGAACTTCTCCGCTGTCATTTGAAGAAATCATCGTGAATAACAGAAAAAATGATTTTGTCGAGTTCCGTCGGTTGAGTTTAGATTGTGGCAATTCATTTATTTATTTAGAAGAAATCGGACTACTTATGGAAGATAGAAGAAATCAATTTGAGTAACAAAGAAATCTTCACAGACACAACAAATTTTTTTGTGAACCTTGACTTCTTACGATGATTTGGAAAAAAATATTTTTTTCGAATTGCGAAGGTTAGACTGAAATAAACATGTTAAGAAGAAGCACTTCTTGGTTTACATTTGAAGAAATCATCGTGAATAACAGAAAAAATTATTTTGTCGAGTTCCGTCGGTTGAGTTTAGATTCTGGCAAATATTTATTTGTTTAGAAGAAATCGGACTACCTATGGAAGAAAGAAGAAAACAATTTGAATAACAAAGAAACCTTTACAGACACAAAAATGTGAACCTGGACGATGATTTGGAAAAATTATTTTTTGAAGGAAGAAATTTGAAGAAGAATGGAAAAAGAAAGTAGATTTTTTACCCGAAGCTATTTTTTCATTCATCATTTTTTTGTGTGTATTATTATTGAAATTTTTTTTATCTTGTTCGATAAAGAATTACAAGTATTTTCAGACAAATTTGAGATAAAAGGCGTAAACAGTATGCATACAGGCTGTCCCAAAATTAGACCGACAAACTTTATGTGGTTATGAACGACACGAAAACAAGCAATTTTTGTCAATAAAATCATGTCCGGAAATGAGCCGCTTTGACACTAGATGGAATAAAAGGCAGTCGATACGTACAATTTTTAATTTTATTTTATCTCCAAATAAAAAGCAGGATCATCATGTAAAGCAAACTGGTATATGATATCAATTTTGTTGGATTTGTTGGCAATGGTAATGGCCGCCTGCACGCGTGTACAAGCTATTCCGGGAATATTCTAATATTCTACGGAATAAGAATATATCATGATAACTTTTGAACGGCTAGAGCTATCGCTATGAGAAAAAACACGTCGATATTTAATTTTTACGTACAAAATGTTGGCGTTATCAAAAATTCAATTCCACTTCCGGCGAAACCGGAAGCGTTGTCAACATTCTTATTTAAAACGAAACACCCTGTATATTTTGACGTTTTTGGAATGGCGATGGAGAGACAAATCCAACGATACCGCATATGGTCAACTTTAATTTGAAAAGTAACAAGACAGGCAGCAATAACTTTTCTGCTATTTTCATTATACAGTGTGGTGATAAAGTTTGGAACAAAATTCATAAAATCGTTCTATAATGTTTTTAAGCAAATCGCTCGGACAGGTCAATTTTTGTTTTTGAAATGCCGTCTTCTGACGTTAATTTTTTTGGAATGACGTCATTTGTTTTTGCACAAAGACGTCATCATAATTTTTTTTTAAATGACAACCCCCACTTTTTTCTTCTGTTTTTAATAGACCTTCTTACTACCTAAACGGTGATGTAAAAAATGGTACCTTAATAACAATTTTTTTGAGTAAATGACACATTTAAATTTTTTCTTTTAAACAAAAATTTTAATTTTTTGAAGAAAAAATGTTATTTTTTTCAGAAAAGTTCTTATGTAAAGAATTAATTCGGTAATCACTACTTAAACATCAAGGAGGTCTATCAAAAGCAAAAGAAAAAAATAAGAGGTGACATTTAAAAAAATCGATAATGACGTCATTGCACCTTAAAGCTTCACTCTTCGTCTTAGATACATAAATTACTGTTATTTGCTTTAATTTAGAATGTTTACGATT
>JAFFZR010000387.1:0-11270 GCA_018397195.1 Lethrus apterus
ATAGTATATACAGTTTTTGTCAAATTAAATGAGGCAAGCCCGGTTGACGGCGTAACCGAGCGACTGGAGTATTACTGGTTGCCTGTATTTGCTTTCTTTGAAAATTTGCGGGGAGAACTCGATCGTTAACGTTTCCTCGCAGTGTGCGATTTTCCGTAAATGCGTAAGGGTTTATGGTCAACGTTTGTTTCGCATAAAATGCAAATTTCCTTAAGTGTAGTGACAATATTAAACCCGGTTGTAAAGATCTAAGGCGCACTTCTAATATACTCTTTTGCAACAAATAATAATCGCCTATTTCAATTTATTATATTTATTTTTGTTGATTTTTATACTTAATTTAATAAATAATGTGTACCGATGGTTTCATTTTTTTGTCTTTTTTTTTCAAAACCGTATTCGCAAATTATTTCAATTTTATAAACTTTAATAAAGTTGATATGCACTATTCGCGAATTCATATAATTAATATAAGTTTAATATTAGAACATTGGTCTTAGTACAAGAATGAATTTCAAACACGTCACAGTTGCGTTTGTCTTTGAGGGGTTCTAAGTGCAAGCAAAATTTACATATCCAGGTATAGAAACGTATCGTAATTTTTTTTTCTCCATAGGTTTCGGATGAAGAAATATTCGATGAAAACGTCGCTCGGTTATGCCGTCAACCGGGCTTGTCTCATTTAATTTGACAGTAACTGTACATGGAATTCAAACATTTTTCGCTTTACGCTTGTGTCATTTCTCCTCTTGAATATTTTCCGAGTCCTTATTACATTTATTTTCCCATTTTGTCTATTTTATTGGTTGATTGCTCAAGAGTAAAAGATAAGTATAGTTTATAAAGTAGAAATGCAATATTCGTGAATAGATATAATTAATATAAGTTTAATATTAGAAAATTGTTCTTAGTATAAGAATGAATTTCAAACACGTCACAAACAGTTGCATTTGCCTTTGAGGGGTTCTAACCGCAAACAAAATTTACATATCCAGGTGATCGTAAATCCTGGTAATCGTAAACATTTCTTTTCTGCCGAGGGTTCGGATAAAGTCGCTCGGTTGTGCCGTCAATCGAGCTTGTCTTATTTAATTTGACAATAACTGTACTTAGTAAACTTTTCAATATACTATTCAATATATCATTTAAATTAGTTTTATAAACGTCAGTTTAGAAAAAAATGAGTTAATGGATCGAGTTTATGAAGAGTTGAAAATTTAGAGATTCTTGAAAAAAAAAGGATTTTTATAGCAATGAAAGCATTTCATTCGGGAGAAAATGGGAAAATGCTGCGAGAAAAATATTTCGAGATAGCAGCGACCCTTTTCAGTTCTCATGAGAAACAAGAGATACAGAAAATTACAGATAATCTTCACATATTTCATATTTGGAAACTGACTAACATTTGAAGAGATTTCAAAAACGTACAACATGTTAGCATTAGTAATAAAGGTAATTTTCGTCAGTAGATCAGTAAATAAAATCCTGCACTTTATTAACGAACATATTGTTATTTATATACAATATTTGTTGTTTTCTGTGTTTTTTTTTTCGCCGGTGAATTTGGTTATTCTTCTTTTCATTTTTTTGGGTTTTTGAGGCGATGTGTGAAGTTGAAATAAAATTAAAGGCACATTTCGTCTGCCTAAATCTTTATTCATAAAAAAATTTTCTTTTTTGATTTTTATACGTTTCGCCGGAATAATTCGGCATCTTCAGTAAAAGGTTTATGTTGTATTGTTAGGAAATAGGTGCGTGCCGTGCGTGCCATGGCCGCCAAAACATATCGGCACGCACCTGTTTCTTAACAAAACAACATAAACCTTTTACTGAAGACGCTGAAATATTCCGGCGAAACGTATAAAAATCAACAAAGAAACATTTTTTATGGATAAAGATTTAGGCAGACCAAATGTGTCTTTAGTTGTATGAAAGAAAATTTTTGAAAAATTCACGGGAAAAATCGGAAATCTATTTATTTGTCTACCTATATCTATTATTGTATAAAATGACAGGACAACGACTGTCGGGTGGGTTGGGGTAGGTTTGGGTTTGTATGAAAGAAAATTTTTGAAAAATCCACGGTAAAAGTCGGAAATCTATCTATCTGTCTTTTACCTACATCTATTATTGTATAAAATGACAGAACAACGACTGTCGAGTGGGTTGGGTTGGTTTTGGGTTTGTATGAAAGAAAATTTTTCAAAAATCACAGTAGAAGTCGGAAGCCTACCTATCTGTCTTCTACATATATCTATTATTGTATAAAATGACAGGATAAGGGTTGTCGGGTGGGTTGGGTTTGTATGAAAAAATTTTTTTGAAAAATCCATGTAAAAGTCGGAAATCTATCTATCTATCTTCTACCTATATCTGTTGTTGTATAAAATGACAGGACAACGACTGTCGGGTTAGCTAGTCAAATAAATGCAATGAACTGTAATTGAAGAGAAAAAAACAAATATTTTAAACGAATGAAGCTTTACAGTTTCAATCAGCATATAAAGCATATTATATTCAACAGAACAGCTAAAAAATCATTAAAATCGCAACAGAGAATTAAAAAAAAAAAAATGCTAAGAAAAATGAACCAAAATTAATTATGGAATTAACAAATTAATTCAAAAAGAATAAATTACGTACAAAGGCACGGAATGAGATGGCACATATGAAATAAGTAGAAATAAGATCTTGAAGCAAAAAGTACTGAAAATGATAATAAAAAAAGAAGTTAATAAGAAAAATTAATAAGAAAACTGGTGGGGAGGAGACTTAAGTATGAGTGTGAAATTGAAATAGGAAGAGATGCCAACAAATCAAGGTATAATCCAAATAGTATTGTAATAATCAAGACTAATGAATACCAAAGATAAAAATATGGAGAAAGTTATGTAATTAATTATCGATCAACTTTAATGTTTAAACACTCGTATTACCCAAGTTAGCGCAATTATGTCGGTTATTAGTTAATAATTAATCATTTGCCAATGTACTTCACAAACGTTAGACTAAGAGCATGCTTACTGAAATTGGAGTTATAGTGTATGTAAGTAGCACGTACCTTAATAATATCGGTTGCTGCATAATAGTTCTCGGCGGGAATAGTCCCATTTGGGGCATTAGTCGATGTTTGATAATTCTGTACGTCGTATGTCGGAGGACGAGACGTCGGCGGAGGTGGCGGAGTTAAATTATAAAACGACGGCGATGTGAATTTCAGTTCTTCTTGAAAGGAATTCACACTCGTGAAATCTGTAAATCAAACGACATGATTGGTAAATGTATTACATAATTTACATAATTTTAAAAATTATCATCAATATAACTCGTAAATCCTTTATTTGTTTGCATCAGACATATTAATATTTTAATGAAAGATTGACTCAGTTTTATCCATCCAGACGCCAGATGTGACAACACAGAAGCGGTTTCTTTAAAGTTTGTCGTTTTTCCCCTGTTCACGGCGATGCGTCGTGTAAATCATAAGTGATTCATACGTTTCAGAAGATTCCCATGTGTAATGAAAATACGTGTTAAGTGAGATGTAAAATATGGCCGACGTCGCCGCGGCTGTCCTAGGGCGGAATACGTTAAGCAGGTATCTGAAAAAGCAATTTCATAAAATGTAAATATTACCGGAGCTTGTTTCTCTCGTCTTTTCTGTTTACTGAAAACCGCTTAGACGGGTTTCCTTTATTCGATGCACCGGAATCCCATTTGCCATTTTATGTTATGGGATTTCATGCATTTCGGTCTGTTTTATGTGTTTTGTTCGATGAGAAGGAAAGGGAAACTTTTGTAATATTGCTGTCCGATGCCGCTCTATGTATTCTATTTACATTTCTCTTTTAGAATAAAGACGAAAGGATATCGTCGCGTGCAAGGATAAAACGTGTTCAAGTTTATGACAATAAACACATGCAAACTTTTGAACAAGTACCAATGATTTTAAACGAAGAAAAGGAAACAATAATGAATATAAAATCCAACGTGTTTCTAAGCAAAACAAAGACTATTCACAAAGTTTAATGGTTTAGAACCACTGATTACATGCATAAAAATAGAAGAATGAATCATTTTCTAATTATCAAAGGAGGAATCCTTACACCCGGGAGTGTTAGGCACTTACAGATTAAGAAGAAGAAGAAAAATCAATTGAAATTAACAATAAGAAAAGAATAAGACTTAAAAAGCTAAGTCAGTAATATAGTGATATCGAAATTTTATTTTAGAGATTTGTAATATTTCTAACTTTGAGTTGGCCTTCCAATCGACTATTCCCATAAGGTTTTTCATGTTTCCAATCACTGAATGCTGGAATAAGTTTCTAACAATTGTAAGTCGGTCGTGGCGACAATCCAAAAGACCACATTTCTGTAACTGGGTTTTACTTGTTAAAGTGAGGTTAAATATAATAAATTAAAATTAAAAATGTTATTAAAGTTAAAAGGTCTAGTTCCAGAAGGCATTATATTGAACGAGACAGGATAGGAATGGAAATGGCAAGATGGAAGAAACAGTCAAGCTGTAAGATTTTACAGATTTGAAACGAATATATGACAAATTACAGATGGATTAAAAAGTCAATGAGGTGGAGAGGAAAAGCAAATAAAATAGTATAGATTGTAGATCGTCGGATTTATATAAAATAGCAAAAGGTGCAGAAACGTAGAAAAATATATGTGACTGTATGCAGAGTATGCACTGCGTGTTACAAGCAAAGACACGATAAGATCAAAGAGATCGAATATTTGAGTTTCAGAATGTAAAATTTCTTCGTAGGGCAAATTGAGGCCAGTATTGTGACGTTATGCTTACGGTTTACGGAACAAAATGGTTGCCTTATTACATCCCCTTTTTTTAGAGGAATACTGGTCTAGTGGTTTCGTCAGTAGGCTAGTAATCTCAAGGTCTTGGGTTCAAGTCTTAATGGGGGACATTGTAAATTTCTATCACAGATTTAAGCTTGCAATGTTTCTGACTTTGAATTGCCCTTTCGACCGACTTAGTGGGGGACATTGTAAATGTCTATCACAGATTTAAGTTTGAAATGTTTCTGACTTTGAATTGTCCTTCCGACCGACTATTCTGATTAGGTTTTCCACGTTTCTCTAATACTTGCAGCATATGCTGGAATAGGTATTAACACCTGTAAGACGGTCGTGGCCGCAATCAAAAACATCTGTAAGACGGTCGTGAACGCAACCAAAAACTGAGACGGAAGGTCTCAGTCCAGTTAAGTTCTTCCGGAATTTGGAAGTGATCAGAGGGAACCAAGGGAAAAAGAAAAAAAATCACGACTTCGCCACTGATGTACATATCTTACATTTAATAATGAACGTTAGTCGAGGAAAACGGGTAATTTTATTATAAGATTTAGATGTGTGTCTAAATGAATTATAACTGAAAATTAGTAATTCCAGTTTCAAAACAACAATTTTCAACACAATATTTTTAAATGAAATATGTAAGATTCTGCAAACACAGATCAAGAAAGAAACTTATTATTACATTTCATTTATTTTGACAGATTGTCAAATTTCAGTTTCGTTATTTTTGACAATTGATATTTTCGCATTACTTAACAAGACATTTTTGCAAGATTGTCAAATTTCTTGTCAAAAGTTCTTTTTGCAATTGTTTTTTTTTCTGGCTGGAATTGTAATTACATTAAAACAAACTAAAATTAATTATTGAGAGTTACATATGCATATATGAATTAAATGTTTTGACACGTATTCAGCTTGAAAATTTGTCATTATTGACATTTCATATTTCAACATTTCCATCAGGTGACGGTTGGTCCGACGTTTCCTTTTTGTAATTGTAAAATGTGAGTATTTTGATAGATTGTCAAATTAAAAGTTATTTCTGAGAGTTGACATTTCAGCATATTCGACACTTACTATACGATGTTCGTAAATTCGGAGGCGTAAATACATAAGCCAGAACATAACAAACAATTTATAAAATTTATGACTGAATATAAATTTTAATATATAATTCTATGGAAACAAGAAACATAACACAGCAAAATTAGTCGCCTTTAAATGGTGTGAAAGATTGACTTTCCGGTCCAAAATAGACTATACTATGTTCGTAAATTCGGAGGAGTAAATACAAACTTACCGTTAGTTGGCCAACACTGATCGTATTATTTAGACGTCCAATTCTACTTTTGTTTGGTTATTGTTAAATGCGATTTCGTGCATGTCTGTTAGATTAGTTGAATATCTGCAATGACTTTTAAAGGAGAAAAATTTTATAAATTTGTAATTTTTTAACGTATTTTTTTACTTATTAATAACTATTTACTACTATTTACCAATCAAATAATTTGGAGAAACTAAAATCTTATTTAAACTAAGTTTATTAATAAATGCCCTAAACGGGGGCGTTTCCTTGGCGGTGAAACTACAGTACTTTTCCCCGGATTTGAATACATGCAAATTGAAGCGATTAATTCACCTTACTGTGCACAGTTCCATAAAGAACTGTTTTTATATGGTTATTAAACATTAAGTGATTTAAATACTTTAAAGCGATATCTGTCAGCTGTCACACATGTAAACATTAAATATCGGAAATCTGGTTGCGAATACGGCAATTTAGACTGTGTAAACGTGTCTCGCAAGTAGTAGTAGCAAGTAGTCAGTGAGCGAATTTTTTAAGTGAGATTTTTAATTTACTCCTCCGAATTTACGAACGTAGTATAGATTGTAGGTCACAAATATAATAAACAGGGTTTTTCAAACTCCTACATTTCTTCGATAACGGGGTAATGTTAAAAATTAAAAAAAGTTTGCATTTAGTTTCACTAAAAATAATAATAATAATGTCCTTTATACTCGGTGTTCCGATCTTTCTGTACATCATCTTAATTCGATATTTTAAATGGAACAGATTGTATATTCTTATTAGATATTTTAAATGGAACAGACTGTATATTCTTATATTTTTGGTTTCCCTATAAAACCTATATTGACTTCGTTTAAGTGACGGTATCTGTAAAGTGTTCTCGTAGTTCTCGAGTTATTTTTCCTCAAAATTTTACAGTTGCGGACTTTCATAAAAAAAAGTAATTGTGCTTAAGTATGCAAAACTGTAGAACTGATAATGGTATATTTGAATAAAAATTTCTGAGCCATTGACTCCTCTATTTGTTTATCGATTAATGTGTAAGAAGGTGGTACATTCATTAGCCAGTCTTTTTTGAAAACTTGAAATAGTCAGTATGTATTTTCTTTTTTTATCAATCGAAGAATTAAATTTTCTTTGTCATTGAAATTTTGACAGTTACACATCTTTATAAAAATAATAATTGTGGTTTAAAGATGAAAGCTCTAGAATGGATAATGAGATACAAGTATAGCAGGATTCCTGAACTATTGACAATTGTAACGAGCAGCTTTTAACTACAATTATTTTTTTTTTGTAAAGGTCTGTAACTGTCAAATTTTGAAGAAATGTATCTTCTGATGGATTAGTCGATAAACAAGACCTTAGAATGCAACCCACGAAGCTTGAAGTTAATTTAAAATAATAAAATAGAATTAAAAAAAAAATCATTTTTAAAACATTGCAAGTTATAAGAAGCATATATTGTAAGGAGTTTTATGGTACTCGCTGTTGTTGATAAGTACCTTATTTTCTGCGGCCCGAAGACTCTCTAAAAGTGGCCCACGTTCATGAGTTTGACACTATTTTGTGCGATCTCGGAGTTGGATTGATTTAAAAATAATATTCTTGCTCTTCAATTTATATTTTTATTCCTACCGATTTCGTTTCGGTCTCCTGAAGATGGTTTTAAAAACCCGAAACCGGTATTTTCAAATCACAGCAATCTTGGATAATCTTAACGTCTCTATTGCATTCGCGGCCATTCTCTCAATAAGTAACTAAATTCGAAAGAATTTTCAAACTCGTCAATTTATCAAGCGATCTTATTTTGATTTCTTGACTATTTTTATCTTCCAAATTTCGCCCAAAATAAGAAATATAGTTTTCTTGAATACAATAAATGTTTAAGAGTTGGAAACAGTGGCAATGAAATTTTTCAACGAAGTAAAAAATAACATGACATAAAAACAAAAATTGAATGTTTCCGTTATTAGTTTAATGTTTAAAAATTTTTGGAAAAAATGTGTATTTGCAACATTGTATATAAAAGCAAAGATTACCTGCACATAAGAAAAATTACTGATTGCGAATTAAGTCTGAAATAAAGTCACAAATTTCTTTCTATTATTCTGAATATATTAAGTTTTTGCAATACGAGTAACCAACATTTAAATGTCGCCTATAATGCATAAAACAACGGAAGGCAACAATGCAGCGCGAAATGAATTCTGTCTTCATCGAGGACAGTAACATATTTTTCTTTATTGTTAACGTTCTCGTATATAAATTACGGTCGCGCAAGAAACTAAAACTTAAATTATTCCAGCGATATAAATCATAACGACATAAACAGGCAGCTTATCAAAAGTGCAGACAGGCAAATGGCGGAGATGTTTGCGCGATTCGAGTCACTTAATTGTACCGTCGTACGTTAATTACCGTTGCATGTCGGGATATTAAAGGAAAACAGTGGCTGGCGTGCGCGGGGATTTTCAGACGGCCCTTAATTATATGAAAGTGCAATATGAACTGTCAACCATTCTAAATGTAAATGCCGTCGACTCGATTCGAGAACCTGTACATCTACAGACAGAATTGCACTTCAAGAAAATGGGATCACGTTTGAATACCTTAAATACTTGAAGGTGTATCATGAATATTCAGTGTACATTTTCTCGGACCTCCACGATCGTTTAATGCAAATTTTATTTACGGTGCTTTTTCACGAATAAAATGATACTTTAATGGATGGAATGGGAAACATTAAAAAAAAAACATATTTCTAGAATAAAATTATATTAAACAGAAAATATTGATTGGCCGATAATAACTGTTCGATTTTATTTTCAATTATGATGAGTGTGGTGACACTGATGACGGTTTACGAATAGAAAAAGTTTTCTAATTAAAAATAAGCACAGTGCGCGTCAAAAGTAACACATAAATTCATTTATAGCTAACATAGAGGTTTTACAGAAAAATCGTTCAATGGGTATAGCGATTTTGTAAAAAAGTCATTATGTGACGGTAAAAATTTTCTTTTGCGACTTCATTTTCATGGCCTACTGGGTTTCACTTTTTTTTTTTTTAATTGCAACCCCCCTTTTTTATGAAATTTTTGGGTACATACATACAACATAACATTTTGTAGGGGTTTTATAACAAAATTTAAAAAATATTTGCCCCCATCATGATGAATCATAAAAAAAATTGAAACAAACAATCATGTTCTCGCCTGTCACCTAGACAGATTTACTTGTCATTTGATGAAAAGTTTAAATTCACATCAAATCATCATGCGTTTGAGCGAAACAGAACGTATTGAAATTTTGATGGTGATTGGGTACGGAGATTGTGTAAGAACCCAGCAACAAGTTTGTGCTCTTTTTAATCAAAAACATCCCGAACGGCCCCCGATAACACAATTGACTGTGAGCAAAATTGAAAAAAATTTAAGGAGACGGGGTCTGTGAAAGATGCACCAAAATCTGGGCGGAGAAAAGCTGCCGATGACGAAACAAGCTTGTCGATCCTTTTGGAGTTGCAGGATAATCCTAATTTTTCGTCTAACGAGCTTGGCCTAAATTATGAAGTTAGTCAATCATCTGTGCTTTTAAGACGTGAAAAGTATCATCCTTACAAGATTCAGTTGGTTCAAGAATTGTCAGAGGACGATCCTGATCGACGGACATTAATTAATTTAATTAATAGCTTTGAAAAAAGGTGATTTACATAAAAAAGAATACTTGAACAAATAAAAGAACACGGAAATTACCAAAATGGACGTATCAATGGCATGAATACTAATTACAGTAATTACTGATGTCTCTCTGTCGCTAGTGTAAAAGTTGTCGCGAGGTGGCGTACATTTTTTTAGTGGAATCCGATAGTGATTTTGCTACCCTTTATGACCGTGCAAAAAAATCATAAGGTTGCATAAAAAAAATTCTGAGAAAAATCGAGCTGAACATTATTATTACTAATCATGTTATCTTGATTACTCAATACGCTACAAAGGTTGTAAGATAAAAACGAAAGGTACTTCAACAAGAAAGTTACGTACCGTTCATGGTCTGAATTATTTGTTATCTAGGATAATATCAACATTAAATTTTCAGATCCATTTTCTCACATTTTTTTAGTGCAACGTTATGATTTTTTTGCATGGTCATAAAGAGTAGAAAAATTACTATCAGATTCCACTAAAAAAAAATGTATGTTGTCATTTAAATTTTTTTGTGATGACGTAATAACTACAAAACATTTGAAATTGGAAGGTGAACCGCGCACGTATTAATGTGTATTTTTATAATCTAAAATCGACCTGTTTCAGCGTTTAAAAAAAAATAATAATTTGATACACACGCTTCACATGTATCGTTTAACTAATTTGGATTGATGGTTTTGTAATGACACAGTCATTCGCCTACAGCTTCCTATGTTCAAATAGCGGACAACTCTTGATGTTGCTGCGCCTACCGATAGGTGGAGTCGCACATAAGTTTGTGAACAATTGGCAATTTACATTACCGTTGGTGACGCTGCTATCCATAAAACATGGTGTCTACTGACAAAGGGACAATTCAAAATATTCACAATTCACAATTTTGCGAAAATATGATGATGCAAGAAGGACATTCTCAACACCCGCAAAAACTTAATGTATGGGCAGGAATTATTGGTGATCACATTGTTGGGCCTTATTTCTTCGATGGTAATCTTACTGGTGACATTTACCTAGGCTTTCTTCGAAATACACCCTTCTCACTTTAGTCGAATTATTCCCTAATAACTTGGAACCAGGTTTACCTCCCAATAATGAGATTTAGTTTCAACAAGACGGCGCTCCCCCGCATTATGCTGCCAATGTACGGGCATACCTACACGAAATTTTTCCAAACAGATGGATTGGTAGATGGGGAGTTAAAGAGTGGCCCCCTAGGTCACCAGGTCTCACACCGTTAGTCTATTTTTGTGGAGATATTTAAAAAGCAAAGTGTATCGAAATCGTCCTCAAAATTTAGATGATCTAAAAGAGCTTGATTAGTTTGATGTCCCACGCCTTGAAGATATTCTTGCGGATCATCCATACACGTATATACAAAAAGTGCGAGCGCCTGGTTGATCGTTCGCAATTTGGCTTTAGAAAC
>JAFFZR010000388.1:0-11253 GCA_018397195.1 Lethrus apterus
TCTTTCCATTATTTCAGTTTACAATTTTTTGAATTAAATTTTAAAAATAAACAGGACGATTCCGAAAAAAATGAATACATTTTTTAATTTTTTAATACGACACTTAACACTTGCAGGTGAAAATTATTATAACCGAGTCACTGAACTGTAGTGATACATAATAAAATCGAAGTTAAAAATTAAATTATACGGGTTTGATAAGTTTTTAGTTTCAATGTGTAAAACACAAAAAAAACGTTTCTTACGTAGAAAATAAAAAAATAATCTTCATTAGTACTTTTTTTTTTGAAAATATATGAATAATATTTGCTAAAATCAACAACCAATGCACCAAATAATATTTAAACTATTAAAATTCATTTACGAACATCTATTCTATTTTTGCTGTTTTTCTATTCGTTTGTCACGCAAGAAACCGGTTTGGAATAATGTCAAAGTCGTCTGCTTCGAGTATCGATCATATCTGACACAACAAATTACGATTTCATTCGATTGTAATTAATTATTAAACAGAATCTTTGTACTTATTAAACATTATTAAAATAAAAGAAACTTAAGAAATATTAACTGTAAATACAAGTATCTCCATTATTACGGTGCTTTTATCCAAGGATTTCCATATAACAAGAATTAATTGATAAAAACAATTCGATTCGAACAATAAAAGGTAAAATTTGTTTACATGCAAAAAGCCCCATATTTCATTGAAAAGTCGATACGCGTACTAAAACAAAAAATAAGGGTATATGTATGTGGGTAGGGGAGATGGCAATAAGAAGTAAATAAAATTATTTATGTTAAAGTACCTGTTAAGTCGCAAAAAAAGTGTTTTTAGAGTAAGAATTATTCATTAAAATTATTTTTATAAGAAATTATATATTATCAAATTAAACAAGATAACAAAATGTATTAAAATATCAAAATTAATCTATTATATACAGAACCTGCTTCATAAAGCATTATTTTGTCTCTATCTATAATTTTAAAAATCAATCAAATTTAACTGATAAAAGTTGTTTGGGTTTTTTGGGACTTTATATAAAAATAAATAAATAATTAAGATGTATTATTTTCAAAACAAATTAAATTAAGTTTATTTTTGAAAATATTTCGATTGTTTTAATTATGGTTCATCCATTAGCCAGTGTACAAAGTTGATAATTAAATAATTATATCTGAATAGGCAACCATTACATTTTCGTTTTTTTTTTTTTTTTATATTTATCGAGCTGTTGTTTTTATCGTTAAAGCAATTTGCGTAATTTGAAGGAGACACGAATATAAATGATTGTTTAGTTTAATCGTCGTATCATTCATTTCATGAAAACATATTTTAAATAAATTCAAAAAATTGAAATTTTACTAAATCTCTGGAAAACGATATTTTTATCTACGAGGACGAGCAACAAAATCCCTATAAAGTATCTTAAGATAAATTACCATTTTTACAAACTAATTTAAATTTTCTCTTTAGGTCTTACAATGTGCGTAAGATTAAAAAATTTTAATGATGACAAATTACAAAATATTTTAATAACTTCGAATGCTGAAAATAGATGTTTTTACAACATTTTATTTTATAAAAGCTCAAAAAAAATAAAATGCATATCAATTAGTTTACAGCTCGTACCAACATTAAATCCATCTTAAAGCAACATGAAAAAAAATCTAAACAAATAATAAATATAAACAATAATAATAATTAATAAACAAACCCTATGAAAATTATTATAGAAATAACATTAAAATACAACATTTTTAATTCTTTAAAAGCAAGACTAGCTTAATTACTAAATGTAGGTATGTATCCTACCCTATCATCGATGTTACAAACATCCATCTATAGATAATTTATGTATGTTGATATTTAGCGTTATTAATTATTGTATTTTGATGTAATGTGATTTATAACTTCCTGCCAATGTAATATATACAAATTATATCTAGTTCATAATAAGTACAAATATTCACAACCAATACACAAAAATCATATAAACGTGTGCACTACTGATTAGTTTATTAATTTTTCGACAGTAATTTTAAAAAATGTCTAATTTAAATTAAAATTCGTTATTATTATTATTTTTTAACAAATCACTAAGTTTTATAATATTAACTCAAGCTGTTGTAATTTCGTAATGTCATTTTCTAACACCAGAATTTTTTTATTCTGAAATGTACGAATGCGTTTTTTTTATTTTATTTTAAGGTAAAAGGGGCGTTTTTAAAATTGAATTCAAAATCCAAAGAATGTATGTGAAAATGTAGATTTTCAGGTGCATGTTTTTGAAATAAATTATTTGAAAATGGTTTGGAGTTTTTAAAAAATAACAAAATATTGTAATTCAGTTTCTCGGTTTTAGGGGCATGATTTTTCCATGATTAGATTTTTTAGATTAAAAAATGTATTTAATAATGATTTGGTGTTTTAGGGGTATGTTTTTTTTTTTAATTATGTTAACTATTTAAAATGATTGTATTTAAAAAAAATTGACGTTTTTCGTTATTTTTTTGTTAATTTTTGACTATAATATCTACATTGCAACAATAATATTAAATAAATTGAAAGTTTCTAAAATAATTTCCTCTACCCCAGTGTCTAACCCTCCCAATAAATTTTAAATACAATCCATACACAAAATGTCTACGTGAACAAAAAAATAATAAATTCCTATGAATGTAACAGAAAATATTTTTGGATTTAAAATGTTGAAATGTTAAAAATATTAATTTCACAAAATAAACGTAAAAAAACAGTTAAAGCAACTTTTCCTGAAATCTGAAACCCCTATGTTAATTTTTGGCTACGCCTCTGATATGCACTATTGCTTCATACACATTCACGAGATTCTTATCACAATTATTGAGTTAAAAATAAATAGAGAAACTACATTAACTTTTTCCGCTGAATCCAATCATTACAAAAAAAAGCAAAGGTGCACCAGGTTTTTGGAAAACTAAACATTTTTTAAGTCGAGCATTTATAATTAAGAAATACCTACAAAAACAAATTTGGTTCAACGAATGGCAGAAGAAAATATGTTTTTGTGCTTCCGTTTATTTATAAAAAAATTTTGTAAATATCCCAATGGAAGGTATTAAAAATATTTTGATAACGTCGCTCTTGGCAGAATTTCGTACTCTGCACATGACAAATAATTCAAATATTTTAGCATTAAACGTGATAATTTTTTTTTTAAGTATTTTTATATTGGAACAAATTTATATCCAATATTTGAACCAAACGTGTTTAAAACTTTTATATTTTTAGCTTAATACAGATAAATTTTTAAAATAATTATAATTCATCGTTAATATTTAAATAATCCTCACCTTATTTTGAATAGTATCTATGATGACGTATATGAGGAGGACAATTTCCTGTTCATCAGATCCCATTAATGGTCCTTGCAGACCGGCGGTAGCCACATATAACACACATATATGGTGTGGGCCGATCATGTTTAGTTCTTTGATACTCATTTATTTAAATATTAACGAAATATCACAAGTCGTTCCTTAAAAAGCATAAAAAAATCCTTCCGAAGTTAGTAGGTTAGGTTTAGTCCGCCATGTTGCCACGCTCAGTAGTTTTTAACGCACGATGTTAATTTCAATTTTATTTCGTCGAAAAAATTATAAAAATCGCAGAATTTAGAATTACAGAAAGCGAAAAGTGTTGATAAAAAAAAGGAAATTGTAAATATCCTTGGTTTACTTATCTTAGAGTTATCTTATCAATTTGAGATACAATCACAGATGTTTTCGAATTAAAATTAAATTGTAAGTCTTTTCACATTAAATATAATAAGAAATATCACACAGAAACTTTTTTTACGGTTAGAAATCGAAAACTGTTATCACAAGATAGTTTTAAACACACGATTTTTTTGTTTTACACTTGTTTTATTTACTTATAGGCGTGAACTGATTAAAATTCTCCAATACCGTTATTATTGAAAATTGAACGTGGCAACACACATTAAAAACTTATAGAAACACTCGTTATGAACTTTTCGCGAACCACATTTTCCAAACGACTTTAAAATTTAAAAACTTTTTCCACGGCGCGTTAACTACGACGAATAAATCAACAGGTTTAGTTATCCATTGCGAAACACACGAATTTATTTTTGATTGTCAGGTTTGTTCGTTTCACAGCCTTTGCACTATATTTTTTTTCACAAAAATGTTCGAGAATTACGTTTTAACATTCTGTTTTGTTAAGTTTTTCGTGTTTCTTGCAAGACAGGTAACTGGTAGCCTCAATTTAGCCGTATACTGACGAGGGGCCGCGTATACTGGTTCTACCTGAATGTATACACCAATCGGGGAGAAGGGTATGTACAGTCTATGGCAAGGTAACTGTAATCACGGCGCATATTCTATATATTATATAATTAAATAAGATTATCCGAGTGCCGCATGTTCATCTTTTTATTTAATTCATCGGATGGTCATTAATGTTGAATGTATTTTTTAAAATAACAGTTACTCATCGTCTACATAACCTGAATTTTAGTTACCTGGTGTAAATATAATATACCTGTAGCGCCATCACACTTTTAAGATGACATCTACGACCAATACACAGTTTTACAAATATCTTATCAAGAAATATACAAATACATTACTTAATTTATCAATATTGTTATCTTAATTGAAGCTAAAAAATACGTTATTTCAAATTGTTACGTCAAACGTAAGTATTGCATATTTCTTATGCTTTTACTACTTATACGACCCTCACCGTTGGGATTCGTTTATTAGTGGAATTACGGGACAGGTTAAATGTCGCTAAATTTATTCCGGAAAGAAAATTATTCCAAAAAAAGTTTTTTGAAACAATTAGAAAAAAAACCAGTGCTTTAAGTGCCCGAGTTTTGGACAATTTTAATAGCTTTATTATTAAAAATGTTTCAAATCTTTTACATTGTTCAAAAGTGAAGAATTCATCTTAAATTTAAACGAAAATAATAATAATAATTTCCGGGTCTTATCCGGGACTGTGAGAAAGAAAATTATATTTCCAAAAAAAGTTTTTGAAACAATTGAAAAAAAAACAGTGCTTTAAGTGCCTGAATTTTGGACAATTTTAATAACTTTGTTATTATTATTAATGTTTCAAATCTTTTACACTGTTCAAAAGGCAAGAATTCATCTTAAATTTAAACATAAATAATAATAATAATTTCCGGGTCTTATCCGGGGCTGTGAGAAAGAAAATTATATTTCCAAAAAAAGTTTTTAGCATTTGGAACAATTGAAAAAACAGTGCTTTAAGTGCCCGAGTTTTGGACAATTTTAATACCTTTATTATTAAAAATGTTTCAAATCTTTTACATTGTTCAAAAGTGAAGAATTCATCTTAAATTTAAACGAAAATAATAATAATAATTTCCGGGTCTTATCCGGGACTGTGAGAAAGAAAATTATATTTCCAAAAAAAGTTTTTGAAACAATTGAAAAAAAAACAGTGCTTTAAGTGCCTGAATTTTGGACAATTTTAATAACTTTGTTATTATTATTAATGTTTCAAATCTTTTACACTGTTCAAAAGGCAAGAATTCATCTTAAATTTAAACATAAAAAATAATAATAATTTCCGGGTCTTATCCGTGGCTGTGAGAAAGAAAATTATATTTCCAAAAAAAGTTTTTGAAACAATTGGAAAAAAACAGTGCTGGGAGAAAGAAAATTATATTTCCAAAAAAAGTTTATGAAACAATTGAAAAAAAACAGTGCTTTAAGTGCCCGAATTTTGGACAATTTTAATAACTTTATTATTATTAATGTTTCAAATCTTTTACACTGTTCAAAAGGCAAGAATTCATCTTAAATTTAAACATAAAAAATAATAATAATTTCCGGGTCTTATCCGTGGCTGTGAGAAAGAAAATTATATTTCCAAAAAAAGTTTTTAGCATTTGAAACAATTGAAAAAAAAACAGTGCTTTAAGTGCCTGACTTTTAGACAATTTTAATAGCTTTATTATTAATAATGTTTCAAATCGTCTACACTGTTCAACAAGCAAGAATTTATCTTAAATTTAAAGGTAAATAACTAAATAATAATAATAATTTCCGGGTCTTATACGGGGCTGTGAGATCACGTACCACGACTTTACAGTTACGATAATGTTGTAAACTAGTTGATGTTTCTTTCCAAGAATTCGTTAAATCTTTGCGTGTTATTGAAATGTAAAATTTAACAACTGGTGTATTTGGATTGTGAATATACAAGATGATGGCAATTAGTCAAAATTGCAAAAAAAAATAATAACCTGGATAGCGAAAAAAACGGAAAATAAGAATTTACAGCTGTCCCAAAATTTGCGGAACACACTTCGATCTTAAGCGATCACAAGAGACCACAGAAAAAATATTTAAAACGTCCCAGGTTGTTTATTCTAGAAGATATTAGCCTTTTTTGAAGGTAAATTTGGCAACACATTTATCCTAAGAATATATAAGGTTTTGCCACAACAAGCTTGACATGCTCACCTCCGTAGCCTAACCGTTAGTTTCTCGGCGAATAAACCCGTCGTCAGTACGGCTGCTGTGAGCGATGAATGCATGTCGAGCCCGCGAGGTTATCGCCGGAACGGCAGTATATGTCATTTCATTTGAGAACTGATGGTCATCAATGCGCAGAAACGAATTTTCGTATTTTTCGTTTTTAGTTGGCAGCACTTGGCACATTTTAATCAACGCAGTGGCGTATGCTATTCTTCGTAATTTCCAATTGCAATTTATATAAGTTTTTGGTAAGTTTTATAGTTTGTAGTTTATGTTTAGATAGTAATTAGTTTCTTATAGACATTGACTTTTATGGTACACTTAAATAAAGGTATTATTTAACAAGCAAATAATTCTAACATAACTACGCCAATGAACTTTCATCCACTTTTCGCGCAGATCAGTTGATGTCGCATCAGAGTTCTCACTTGAAACGAACAATACTAATATGAAGCTGATGACCGACAGCTCCACCGAGAAGTCCAATATAGCAGATGCCTGATGTTACGGCGTTCACCGAGAGGTGGAGCTGTGCATCAGTTTCAAATCAATAAAGTGAATTTTCTGTATCCATGGAAATAGAAGAGGATAATAAAAGAAATGTTTTATTACAACTGTCAACGAGATTAATAATGAAGTTAAAATAAATGTTCAAAGTTACGTTCATGCTGATCTCAACAAACCCCATCTCGTTGCACTCTGTCTAGCATTTCCCCATCTACTGAACGAGCTGCTTCAAATATCCAGTTATTTAAATCCTCTTCATTTACAACTGGTGTTCTGTATACCAAAGGTTCCTCGTGAAATACTGCTATGTAAGTGCATAATAAAGCCTATTTGGACCCACGGTGTTCAAGTCTGGGGCTGTGCAAAGCCATCCAACACAAAAGTAATACAAGAAGTTCAATCGAAAATTGATCACGTTAGTAATAAGTCTTTGCGCGAAGACTCTGGTATACCGTTTGTTGAAGAAGAGATCAACAGATTTACAAGAAACTATACAGTTCCCTGAACATCACAATGCGGAAGCTAGATAACATCTAACCTGAAAACAGAAAAAGGTTAACAAACAGTGGCTCACGGATGTTTCAAATCAGGGAATAATTATCTATTAGGAGAATTATCACTGGATAACTTCTCGACTCAAACGTACATTGACTTATACCTTTAGGAATCTTTTAGATCAAGAGTACTAAAATTAGGGTCCTGTATTCAATATTCAATATCAATCATATTTCAAATGTTCCTGCAACGATTTTTTTGGCGACGTTTTGGGCTTTATATCACTATAAAAATCCACCTTACAGATTTATTTGAGTTTTTGAAAGATATACAGGGTCTTCCTTAAATGAGTACAGATATTTTAACAGGTGATAGCTGGCAATAGCCTTACCCCAAGTATGCAAAAATGACGGTCCTATGTTGAAGGGTGTGCCAGAAAAAAATATTTTAAGTTTTGAGAAAAATATGACGATAACGCCGAATTATCATCAATAAAGGATGTTTTGCAACATTTCATGTTATTCTCGCCAAAGGAAGTTGATTTTCAACGCGACACATATTGAAATGAACACAGGATCGTACTTAGAACCGAATGCCCACATTAAAAAATGATATTTTTCCAAAATTTAAAATGAAGATAGGACCGCCGTTTTTGCGGATTTGGGTTTGGGTTAAGGTCAGCTATCACCTGTAAAAATATCTGTACTTATTTAAGGAAAACCCTGTATTATCCAGAAAACCACCGTTCCATAAACACCTTAAAGGTACAGTACATCAACTATTTTTGAAAGCTACTTTGCATAAAGAACATATTAAAATAAAGAAAGAAGTTAAATTATAACTATTTTTGAATTATTTAAACAACAAAAAAACTAATATTTAAATATAAAAAATGTAAAAAAAATAAAAAATATTATATATTATAAAGTCAATAACCCTCCACAACTTTTTAGAAAAACTTCCTTATCTTAAATAATGAAGGCAAATAAAGTGATTTATCAGAATCGTGAGATACGATTTATAGTAGACGATTAGAAGTTGTGCTGTTGGTACTGAGAATAGGTGGAATAAATAAATAAAATATAAGAATATAAAGTCATTATTAGCACTACCAACCTTTCGACAATATCAAATATGATTTATCAATATTGTTAGACTAACAAGAGTTTATTAATAAACACCAAAAAGACCACATAATTTAACAGTTTGGTTGAAAACTTTCTTTGATAAAAAAAAATAAACATTTTTCCAAAACAATTTAACAAATAAATGAAACCCAAACTTTAATATGTTTAATAAATTGTTCTTAAGATTCATTCGTGTTTAACAATTTGTATGGAAAGGAGAATCCTGAGGAACATTGCAAGGAGAACAAGCTATAATTAATGAAAAATGCTAAACGTATGTGAAAATAAAACCAAACAAAGTTAAGAGGCCTAAGCACAGAGAGAAAATGTATCTGCACGAAGGAATATAGAAGTCCAATAATCCAAAAATTTAAATTGTTGGTATTCTTATTTATTCAAAGAAGATCTGATCTGAAAGATTGCTAATTTATTTTATTGAATATTCCTGTGGGCGCCATTAGAGTATTTTCTATTGATTTTAAAGAGGCAATGGTGCAAAAAATAAAAAAAAAGTGGGCCACAGAGGAATATTGAAATTTGAAGAGACTCATATTTCTAAAAGTCTTATTATTGGAAACTTGGAAACAATTAATATTCATTTAGTTTTCACACCAACTTTTTTCCTAACTCATTCATACATTTCTCTTTCCTCTTTCTGTCCAATAAATCCCTTACGTAATAATAATCTTTTAATAATCATTACCCGTAAGTATAAGTAATAAAATAAATATTATTTAAATATAGGTATTTTTTTAACATTCTCAACATCCCAAATATATTACCTTTTAATCAGACCTTGCATGCTGGATCTTAGTTAATCAGATCTGATCAGATTCCAACTCATCTAGTACTCCTATTTTCATTCATTACATTTTGAACCACCTTCATTCTTTTTCCCTTGTCTATCGTCTCATTCTGTCGAGCATTGCTGTTCTATTTTTGCCATCTTGACTATCTCTGAGTGTTTCTTTTCACATCCTTCCTCACTGTTCTTCCCTTCCAACTATACTTTTGGATTTTGTAGAAGATCAGTTCTTGTCTCATAACAAATATTTTTTTAACACGTCTAACGTTGTTAATCTTCATTCCTTCTACTCTGTACATTTCATAAATTTCGATTACTCCCCACGTATTAATGTTTTCTTTAGACAAATGTTCTATACCGGTTTATTCCTCTATGTTTACTTCCCTTCCATAGTATTTTATACATCCTTATTGCATTGGTACGAACATAGCTAGACATTTTCTGCAAAGTCTTTTCAAAGTATTTTTTAAACAGAAAATTTAGTTCATATAGTTGAGTAAATAATTTTTTGTATTATTAAAAAGCCCATCAGCTACTAGAAAAAAACTTGTTTTGTTGTAAATTAATGGATAATGTGGCTATTTTTATTATTAATTATTTCCAAATAATAATAAATATTAGATTTTCCCGTTTAGTTTATATGGTGGAAGTTTTCTAACCTATAACAACTAATAAAAGACACACTCATACATTTTGCATAGTTTGAAATAACGCATTAAATTTCGTATTTATAGTCGTAGGTTAGATAAACCTTTTTGTCTTTCTCTCTCCAACGCAAATTATTCCTTTATGAATGGAACGAAACGTAAACACGTATGCGGTCGAACAAACAGAAGTTTTAAATGTTTTCACACTGCTTAGTACACATTCTAAAAGTTATGGCATACTGTAATCAAGTTCAGCAACCAATCGAAGTCGTCCGCCGCTTTAAAGTGATTAGCCAATGGTAAAATGTTACTTGTCAACTTTTAATTTTGTACGTCGCGTTCACGATAAATTCAACTTTTTTAATGGAATATCTCGATGCGAATGTACCGTTTCACATTATGAATTAATGTGGATGAGGAGGAATCGTAATGTATTATTACGGAGGATTATCGGTTAAGCATGCCTACGGCCGCCGCCTCTTTTTATTTTCGTTCATACGCCGAAGAATGTAAAGGAAAGCAGCTGGTTTATTTTTTTCTTTTCGTACGGAGACTCGACATTATTACATACTAATATCTACAGGCTACGATGTATTTGTTGCTTAATGTATTTTATACATTAAATGTGCAATTAAAATACAGCTGCGGTTCATAAATCAAATGAAGTTATTTAAAAATTAAATAATTATATTGCTCTTAAATTACATAACATTTATTTGATATAATATGAAATAATTATCAATATAATAACAAAAAATGTCTGTACTATAAATATGTATACAGTGTGGTGATAAAGTTTGGAACAAAATTCATAAAAGCGTTCTATAATGTTTTTAAGAAATTCGCTCGGACAGGTCAATTTTTGTTTTTGAAATGACGTCTTCTGACGTTAATTTTTTTGGAATGTCGTCATTTGTTTTTGCACAATGACGTCATCATAATTTTTTTTAAATGACTACCCCCATTTTTTTTTTCTGTTTTTAATAGACCTTCTTACTACTTAAACGGTGATGTAAAAAAATAGGTACCTTACATAACAATTTTTTTGAATAAATAACACATATAAATTTTTTCTTTTAAACAAAAATTTTAATTTTTTGAAGAAAAAAGGTTATTTTTTTCAGAAAACTTCTTATGTAAAGAAATAATTCGG
>JAFFZR010000389.1:0-11193 GCA_018397195.1 Lethrus apterus
ATTACTCTGAATAAAACATTGTAATATATTAAACTTTATTCACCTACTACGCAAAAATGAACATCTGACATTGAAAAGTATGAATTTTTGAAAAATCTGTATTAAAATTATTAATTGACCATACATGTTATATATTGTTGAAAAGTGAATAAAATTCTCCTTTTAGTTAAGACACAGCCAACTATGAGTTCCATATAAAAAATTACAACTTTATGTCACAACTCGAATTTGGAGAACTTTTTCAAAAAACCAATAACGCCACTGCATTCTTATCAAAAAAGTGCCTGAAGAACGTGGACATTATTTTCCTTCATTTTTCCAAATAAGCAAGATATAGGCATGAAACGAAAATTGAAAAAATCGAATTTTTGCCCATAACTCGAAAACAAAAAACGATAGCCAACTTTGGTTTTCACCATTGAATTTTTCTCCAAAAAAGCGATCGAGGATTGTAGGGTAATTTTTTTGTATCTCTTATGGTTATCGAAATTCCCTATTAAAACATCGAAATTTGCCCACCCTGTACAGTCAAAAATATTTTAGGCACTACAGGTGCTGCCTATCAATAACTTTTCCGTTACACTTAAAATAAAGCAACGGAAAAAAGACGGAGGTTTGGCGAACCTGTATATATGATATCGCCTACGCAAACATAAAATTTGAATATATAACAAAAATATATTTGAGAGAATTTTACTACTTTAAAAGTAATCAATAGGCAAAAATATGTACAAAAATCGTCATAGTAATTTGCTATGAGAAATTTTCTAATATATGAAAACTTCCACGTTTAAGATCGATGTTTGAAATGAGCAAACTATTGAAAGTTAACGAAATGTCGATCGGGTCCTTTTAGTTTAAGCCCCCGCCCCCACGAATAACTTTTGAACGGCTGGAGCTATCGTTATGAGAAAAAACAGGTCGATTTTTAATTTTTACGTACAAAATTTTGGTATTGTCAAAAATTCAATTCCGCTTCCGGTAAAACCGGAAGTGATGTCAACTTTCTTATTTTAAACAACCTGTATATTTTGACGTTTTTGGAGAGACTATGGAGAGACGAATCCAACGATACCGCATACGTTCAACTTTAATTTGAAAATTAGCAAGATATGCAGCAATAATTTTTCTGTAATATGTCATTTTTTTTTTAAGCAAAATTGTACAGAAGTTCGTAAAAAGATTTGCTTTTATTTGTTTATTATTTGTTTTGTAGCTGATTAGTTAGTAAATGTCTATTAATGGTTTTTCATGTTACTTAATACTAAAAATGTTTATTGTCTTATGGCTAACTAAGGAACACAAAAACAAAAGTTATTGCTGCCTCTCTTGTTAATTTTCAAATTAAAGTTGAACTTATGGTATCGTTGGATTCGCCTCTCCGTTGCCTTTCCAAAAAAAATTCTAAATATACAGGGTGTTCCATTTAAAATAAGAAAGTTGTCATCATCACATCACGGAATTCTTGACAACATCAAAATTTTGTACGTAAAAATTAAAAATCAACTTGTTTTTTTCTCATAACGATGGAGCTAGCGTTATGAGAAAAAAACAAGTTGATTCAAAAGTTATCATGAGAGGGGGAAAGTTTTGGACCGCACTGTATAGAAAAATTTAAACAAGTTTTATATTAAAAAAGCCTTAGCTTTGTAGCTATTTGATTAGCATCCGATGAATTCAAGTATTAATAAAAATGTCCCGATTATATGGTGATGGATTTGTATTTTGAATATGAAGAGTCTTTATGTAATCAAAAACAAGTATCTAACACAATAAATTGATGCTAATAGGGATGTAGACTGGCGATGCCAACGCGCCCTGCATTACCCACCGAACTATTGGCCCTGTGCAACATGTCATTGTAGTGTTTCTTGTTCTTTTCGATTTTGATTTTCGGTTCGGCGTAACTGTGTCTGTATCCGACGGAATTTTTTACTTTTTGGTTCTTGACGAATTTCGCGTCGTACTTCATGTCTCCCACTTTGTCCAGGTCGACGGACGACTTGGAAAATTTATAGGATTCCCGATCCAATCCAGGATGTCGTTCACTTTCGGGTAATTCCGCGTAACTCCTTTCGTGGTAATAGTCGTCGTCGTCGACGTTGCTTTCCATGTACGATCTCCTTTTAAGTTCCTTGGCGATCTCGCTGGAGTTCTTCTTGTGTTCCTCTTCGATCAAATTAAACATGGAACGCCGTTTCTGGTCGTATTTTTCGTTCCTGTAACGTTCCAACGGCACCTCCCGCCGATACCTCACGTCGTCGTTGATCGAAGATCTCGGCGCGGCTTTCGGTTTCCCGTCGTCGTAATCCTGGTAATAATCGTCGAAATCGTATTCGTATCTTTTCGATTGGAACTGTTTCGCGACTTTTTGCGTGGGATTCAAATCTTGCCTCAATTTCCGTTCTTGTTCCAATCGTTCCTTTTCCAAAAGTAAAAATTTCTCTTTGGCGTCTTTGAATCGATCGCGCGGCGTCACATCAACGGGCGACGGGCTTCGCTGTCGCGATTCCGGTTTCCTCCTCCTCATCCCGTCGTCCCAGTCGTCCTGCGACGATCGCGAACGCGATTTCGTATCGGAACCCCTCGAGTATTTTTCCTGAAGTTTGGGTTTTTCCGATTCGTAAAATCGCGGATCTTCCGGATTGAACTTTCTTGCGTCTTTGTGTTTCGCCTCGACGTAGTACCGATGATCCTCGACGTATTTCTGTCTGGTTTTCGGCACGGGGTACTCCTTGTCTTTGGCGTAGGAGAAATTTTCAAAGTCATCGTAATAGCGTCGCGATCGGTCTTCGTCCTCGTATCTGCGACCCTTGAATTTGACTTCTTCGAATCCGTCGTCTTCGTCTTGGTATTTGTACTTTTTGTCTTCGAAAAATTTCAAATCTTCTTTGATCGCTTTTCTTCGTTCTTCGAAGTCGAAGCGATCGATGCGATCGCAATCGGATCGTTCGCTTCGTCTTTCCGGGTACCGTTCGTAGGACCTCTCCGACGATTTCTGACGGTCGATTTTCTGTTTCGGATAATCTTGATCGGTGAACAAAAATTTGCTGTGCAAGATCTTTTCGTCGTCTTTAGATTTTGCGCGGTAGGATTTTTCCTCTTCGTATTTCGGCGACTTGGGTTCTTGGTGATAGCGCGCGAAGCGGTCGGATTTTATCGATTCGAATTTTTCCGATTCGGAATGTCTGGACGGTCTGGGCAATGTTACGTTGGATTGGCCGTTGATCAAATAGATGGCGACGTCCGGTTGATCGTGATTCCATTCTTCATCTAAAAAATAATAATAATAATTACAAAATAAATAATTACAGATATTTTTTTTATTCGCACCAAAAATAAAAAAAAATTATAAGGAAATAAAAAATTAGATCGGAGCAGGTCACCCAAAGAAAAGGACGAATGTGTGGTGGTGGTGGGGGGAGTATTAGGCAGAGTGAAAATATGGGTGTTAGGGTTTGCGGATAATCTAATGTTGCTAGAACAGACGGAAGGAGGTATGAAAGAGGTGATCAGAAGATTATTTTCAAAGGAGGAACCTGTGAGTGAATGTAGGAAAGAGGAAGACAATGCTGTTTAGGAGGGACGATGGTAGAAGAAGGAGGGACGTGTTTGAAATGAAAGATTAAAGGCGTGAGAGAATTTAAGTACATTTTCTTGTCGATGAATGCGCATGGTAGATATGTGTGTAAGAAAGCGGCCGTTGCCGTGCAGAGAATGTGGATTCCCTCCGAGCAAAAGAAGTGACGCATGAGAAGTATTTTATTATACGGGGCGGAAATATGAACGGTGGGGAAAGAGAAAGAGGTGGAGAAAGTACAGGCACGTTTCTTAAGGAAGACACTAGAAGTGGAAGGTCAACGTCTGGATATATAATTTTTCAGGAAACTAACTGCATGAAATAATGGTGATCGCGATGAGGAAGTTAGTGAGGTGTGAAATGAGGTGAATAAGGGAGGAGGGGCACGGTGCAAGGGAGATGATGAGAATAGTGGCGAAAGGGGGGCAGGAGGAGGTAAGAGAGTCGAGGTGGGGAAGGCGACGAAGGGAAATGCTTGACAAAAGCGCGGAGGGGGTGAAAAAAATGCCGAGAGAGGTAAATAATATCGAAGGAAAGTAATCAGCAGGTTGAAGGAAGTGGAATTGCAGGAAAGGCAGACTAGGGTGAGTGAAGGTACAATGGTAAATACAGTGCGCGTCAAAAGTAACGCATAAATTCATTTATAGCTAACATAGAGGTTTTACAGAAAAATCCTTCAAGGGGTATAGCGATTTTGTAAAAAAGTCATTATGTGACGGTAGAAATTTTCTTTGGGACTTCATTTTCATGGCCTACTGGGTTTCACTTTTTTTTTAAATGGCCCCCTTTTTTTATGACATTTTCGGGTAGATCAAAAAGTTCTCTTTTTGACAACATAACATGTTGTAGGAGTTTTATAACAAAATTTAAAAAATATTTGCTCCCAACTCGATAAATCATAAAAAAAAATTGAAACAAACAATCATGTTCTCAATCGTCACCTAGACAGATTTACTTGTCATTTGATGAAAAGTTTAAATTCACATCAAATCATCACGCGTTTGAGCGAAACAGAACGTATCGAAATTTTGATGATGATTGGGTACGGAGATCGTGTAAGAACCCAGCAACAAGTTTGTGTTCTTATTAATCAAGAGCATCCCGAACGGCCCCCGATAACAAAATCGACTGTGAGCAGAATTGAAAAAAAGTTTAGGGAGACGAGGTTTGTGAAAGATGTACCAAAATCTGGGCGGAGAAAAGATGCCGATGATGAAACAAGCATGTCGATCCTTTTGGAACTGGAGGATAATCCTCATTTTTCGTCTAACGAGCTTGGCCTAAATTATGAAATTAATCAATCATCTGTCCTAAGACTTTTAAGACGTGAAAAGTATCATCCTTACGAGATTCAGTTGGTTCTCGAATTGTCAGAGGACGATCCTGATCGACGGGCGGAATTTTGCGAAAATATGATGAACATTTGCCAGGAACATCCAGAATTCGTAGAAAAACTTTTATTCTCAAATGAGGCTACATTTTATCTTAACGGAACAGTTAATAGACAAAACTGTCGTTACTGGGCAAAAAATAATCCACACTGGATGCAAAAAGGTCATTCTCAACAGCCGCAAAAACTTAATGTATGGGCAGGAATTCTTGGTGATCACATTGTTGGGCCTTATGTCTTCGATGGTAATCTTACTGGTGACATTTACCAAGGCTTTCTTCGGAACACTCTCCTTCCCACTTTAGTTATGCTGCCAATGTACGGGCATACGTACATGAAATTTTTCCAAACATATGGATTGGTAGACGGAAAGCTAAAGAGTGTCCCCCTAGGTCACCAGATCTCACATCGTTAGATTACTTTTTGTGGGGATATTTAAAAAGCAAAGTGTATCGAAATCGTCCTCAAAATTTAGATGATCTAAAAGAGCGTATTAGAAGAGAAATTAGGGCAACACCTGCTGTCCTTCACAATGTGTGACAAGAATTTGTCTATCGTCTTGCCTACTGCCAAGAGATGAACGGTGGCTATTTCGAACACATGATTTATCATGATGGGGGTAAATATTTTTTAAGTTTTGTTATAAAACCCCTACAACATGTGATAAAACCTCTATGTTAGCTGTAAATGAATTTATGCGTTACTTTTGACGCGCACTGTGTATGAAATACAGGTAAAAATATAAATAGCAGAGTATCTGAAAGGAGAGAGTGAAGCAGGTGAGCGGGGAATGATTGCAAGGTTCAGGTGTGGCAATGAAGAAACGGGGAACAGATATTGGATGAAAGTGTATTCAGAAGATAGATTGGAGCACTGGGCAGCGACTGCAAAGGGTTGGCATGGACGAAAGATGAATAAAAGAAAGTAATAATATGGAAGTATGTTAGAATGAGAAAGGGGGGAGGGGTTAATGAGCAAGCAAAGAAGAAGGAAAAATGAATCAGTGTTGATGTGTAGTTATAATTACACGTACATAGACGTTTTTCTAGATTTTGGAACTGCCAATAATAATAATAATAATAATAATTTTTGATGTTACTTTCTTCAAATAAATTGCTTTGTACGCTGATTCTTACATCAAATTTTAACTTTTATTCTTCGCAAACCGTGAAGTATCATTTTTTCTTGTTAGAGTCGTTTAACCGAACTGTAAAGAAATTATTATACGGTGCCGCGTACAAAATAATTGAGAATGGTCTCGATGTAAAGGAAAAAAAACATACACACGTTAACTGTACCATTGTTTGGGATGGCACACACAGGTAATTATTTCTGTATTGTGTAACGATTACTCCGGCCGTTCTACGAATTTCACGCTGCATATAAGAAGAGAATTCGTCAAGAATTCCTTGGCTCTTCGTTTCAACATTTTATTACCAAAAATTATCAAAACTGTAAAATTATACGTGGCGTAAATTAATGTAATTGCATGGCTAACGGAACTAAGGAATTTATAATTTTATAAATATATTTTATTACATTTTTGTCCTTGCTTCCCTCTCATCACTTGTTCCAAAATCGAAGAACTTAACTGAAGATTTGGTTGCGGCCACGACCGTCTCAGATGTTAAAGCATATTCCAGCATACGCTGCGATTAGGGAAACGTGGAAAACTTAATCGGAATAATCGGTCAAAAGACCAATGTAAAGTCAGAAACATTGCAAAGCTAAATCTGTGATATACATTTACAACGTCCCCCCACTAAGACTTGAACCCTAGACCTTGAGATTACTAGCCTGTTGACGAAGCCACTAGACCAGTAATCCCCTATATTGGTCTCTCTTTCCAACTTATTGTTTCTTTTTGAATACTTCTTCTGATCTGGTTTGGATTGGATTCTTCTTCAACTGAACAGGAATCCAACTCAACTAAATCGGTCGATTTAAATTGTGTTGGAGTGGGTACTTCTTCGAAGATAAGATAACCAATTCAATTCAACTCCAATTTTTATGTTGACCATTTCTTCTTTCATTTTTTTCTGTTTCTGTAGTTCAATCCAATCCCCATCGTTGAAAAGCCAAATCCATCTTTTTCGTCTTTGCCCCTTCCTTTCCCTTTATTGTATTTGAATTGATCTTGATTGGCTAAAGAATTTGGCTACTGCCTTTTTGCAGTTGGATAGTTTGTTGAGGGTTAGAACTAGGTTTTGCTTCATGAAAGAAAGGAGGAACAAATGACTAGAATGTCCTTGAAATTATGTTTAAGTTGCGAGGGAAAATATAGAATATTTTTGAGCTACGTGCAATTTTTGTTTGAAGAAGGAACATCTTCAAAGAAAAAACATATTGAAAGAATAAAAATCTTGAAAAAAGAAATACCTTTAACGAAGAAATATCTTAAAAAAAGAAACATTTTCAAAAACAAAACTTATTCAAAGAAGAAACATCATCAAAGAAGAAACACGTCAAAGAAGAAACAACTTTAAATAAAAACATCTTCGCAGAAGAAACATATTCAAAGAAGAAACATCTTTACAGAAGAAACGTATTCAAAGAAAAAGCATATGCAAAGAAGAAATGTCTTCAAAGAAGAAACATTTTGAAAGAAGAAACATCTTCAAAGAAGAAACGTTCACATTTTATACAAACTTATGGAAAATACCAGAAGAACAAAGGAAAGAAATATTACATGAAAATATTTTTTTTAATAGTTGTGAAAGTTAAAGAAGTAGAAGTTGTTTAGAATGTTGTTCTTCTATAAAAAGTGGAAGGAAAAGTTTAAAAGAAAGTATATTTTGGATCTACGTGTCATTTTTATGGGAAGTTGAAATATTTTTTAAAGAAGAAACGTCGTCAATTATTGACATTAGGGTCGTAGAAAAAGAAGAAATGTCTAACTTTTCTTGGCTACAACATAACAAGTACGTAATCAAGTGGAAAGAACTAGATTTTACGACATTCTTCTGGAAATTTTACTGGAATCAGAAGAAGAAAACTTCTTCACCAAACACGTTCATTGGGGATCAGGTGAACAAAACAAAACAGATACAGACTGCCAACCAACTAAAATGCGAAAGAATATCAGCTAGCAAGCCGACATATTGGCCTACAGACACCAATAAAATTCCAGATCTAATTGATTTCTTCATAACTCGAACTGTGTGCATGTGGAGGCTTGGGATATGAACTCTGGCCATTCTCCCATTCTTCTCAGGATTTAGCTCCTAAACTGGTAAATAAACTGACCGATTGGGAAAGTTCCAGATTACATTAGGGTCGTAGAAAAAGAAGAATTGTCTAACTTTTCTTGGCTACAACACAAGAAGTACGTAATTAAGTGGAATGAACTAGATCTTACGACATTCTTTTGGAAATTTTTCTGGAATCAGAAGATAAAAGCTTCTTCACCAAACACGTTCATTGGGGATCAGGTGAACAAATACAAAACGGATACAGACAGTCAACCAACTAAAATGCGAAAGAATATCAGCTGGCAAGCCGACATATTGGCCTACAGACCTCAATAAAATCCCAGATCTAATTGATTTCTTCATAACTCGAACTGTGTGCATGTGGAGGCTTGGGATATGAACTCTGGCCATTCTCTCATTCTTCTCAGGATTTAGCTCCTATACTGATAAATAAACTGACAGATTGGGAAAGGTTCCAGATTACAACTTGAAGAAACTGTCGATTTGTTGATTGTTTGCTGATGTTGAATTGAAGTTTGATTCATGAAAAAGTCAATTTTTAAAATTAACCTATTACTGATATCTTTTAAATTACAAATAGTTAGGTTTTCGAGCAAACCTAACTATTTGACACACGAGCTTCACTTGCATTGCTCACAACCATCTGGGTTATTACCCGCCGTCAGTACGGCTATTGTCGTTCGGCAGTTGTAATTTACAATTAATGCCGATAGGTGGCGCCACATATCGGTGCCGTAAACGTAAAACTCACCGGTCTATTTAAATCCAAACTGTGTTGTATAGCTAAATTTAAATGTCGTTGTCTTAGGTTAATGGAATTGTCTAATGTTGGTTTGACTGTAGCCATTTAGGTTTGGTTAGGTTTCACACAATAAATTGGGTTTGCCTGAACATAACTTCTATTCAAACCCAATAATTGAGTAGAGATGGGTTTTAATGAATATCATGAATACAAATAATATCATGAATAAATTTATGTTTGATTAGGTTTGACATAAGAACTTGGGTTTCATTATGTCTTCTGTTCAAATCTAACGAAACCCAAATGGCTATACAATAAATCCTAACCCAAGTTAACGAAAGCCTTTCCGTATGTGGTCTTGCTCTTAAGAGTTTCCCCATCTCCTCTTGATATTTTTGCCTTACATCCGTTTTTCTTAATTTGTATGTCTTGATTTTTGTTTTTTTTATAACTTTTGTGTTTTCTTCAATTTTCGATATTTTTCTTCCCGTATTGTTGCTTCTAGCAGGCAATGATCGTTACCAATCTTATACCCTCTCTTAACTCTTCCTGTACTTGCAATTTCCCGGTTACATTTGTGGATATCTTTGTACTTAAAATAAGTGTTTATTATTATTAATGTTTTCTGAAGTCTACCAGGTGGACTCCACCTTGCTTTCGTAAAGTTCCAATTGTTCTTTGTGCCAAATAAATAAATGAAACCTATAATTAATTACCCAATACTATCCGATACAAATATGACGTAGCAAAACTAAATCACAAATAGTAAGAAACAGGTGTACTAAATATGGACATTAAAAAAACTGGTCCGTAATGTTCTGAATATCCGATAAAGTAAACAAAAAAAAGTAAGCCTTTACCGGTTGAAACTGTAAGAAATATCCTCTATGCTATGAGTCTATGTTAACAACGCCGATTGACACCACGATCAAGTGTGACCCGAGTACTGGGTTAGGCATACCCTCCTCTTTACAGGTGAAACCTCGAGGCAGTAGGCCATCATTTTTGGTATGCGGAACTCGCTTTTCCCATTGGTATAGTGGCAACAGCGTCCGAACAAGATCTCGTCATTAATTATTCACCGGACGGACGAAAATTTTTTATTGATGCGTTTCGTGCGTTTGCGGATTCGTCCGGGGCGTGAAAATTAAAACGACGCATCGAAAGGCGGGATTCGCACTTGTCGTTCCGAATTAATCTGCGTGCCATCGGCGCAAGTGGACACGCGGGTCATGGACGACCCTATATACCTACTTAACGATAAATTCCGTTAATTTTTTTTTTTTTTTGTTAAATTATTTAAAACACGTGACAATTAAGAAACTCGTCGTGCGGACGTAACGACCAACAGGAAGAACCTTTAAACTTTTTAGTCACGCATCGAATCGTGCACTCCACCTCATTATAATAATATTACACATCGAATAAATTTAAACTATTTAATATTGAAAACGTACAGACTTTACAATGTCCTACAAAACCCTAGTGCGACCCACGAACGATTTCTCTATATACTCAATTGCTGTATCGCTAGTATCATTTTAATATTATTATTATTTTTGTTAGATGTATGTATATTTTCTAGGATAAGTGTCACAGCATATGATTGCATTCATGTGATTAGTTTGAACTTCGCCCTTCAACTTTGGATAAAATAATCTTTGTATTATATTTTCTTTATATGTACAGTTTTGTAAATGAACTACATGCATACAATGTTGAAATAAATACAGTTATTATTATTATTATTAGGTATTATTAAATTTTTAATTTTCAAACAATACGTTAATATTAATTAAATCTACAACAACAACAAAGATGTGTGTATTGTCAGAATGTGTTTCAAAATGTTGATAATAATAATAATAATAATAATAATAGCTTAGGTCCGATGACCTGTATAATACACATAGAAAAGATGTTAACTGTATATGAAAAATAGAAAAAAAAATGATAAAGTGGAAGCTGCGAAAACTCCTACGAAAAAAACTTGTAAATCGACAAAGAGAAAAAGGAAAGACGCAAGCTAAGACATATACAGGCTGTTCAAAGTTATCTGCGCACTATTGCTATTTTCGTTATTTTTGAAGCTACAGAGTCGGTTAAATTAGCAAAGATGCAGTGATTTTTCCGCTGATTACAACGGTCCACACAAAAAAACAATTGCGCATCACATTTCAGAGCCAACTCAGATAATTAGATTTTTTTTAATGGAACAGCCTGTATATTTATGTAGCAGTCGGTAGAAAATGAAATTTTGCACAAAATC